>ML372280.1:0-10726 GCA_005239525.1 Nicotiana knightiana
CAGAGGCGACCTTTTCTCGAACAAAATGAATGTCAATTTCAATATGTTTAGTGCGAGCATGATGAACAGGATTGTGAGCCAAATAAATACTACTAACATTGTCACAAAATATAGTGGAAGGAGATAGATGTGGTAAATTAAGATCCCGTAGTAATGATTGCACCCAAGTGATCTCCGCAGCGGCATTAGCAATTGATCTATATTCAGCCTCGGCGCTTGATCGAGAGACAACACTTTGCTTTTTAGAAGACCAAGATATGAGATTACCACCAAGAAATAAATAGTAAGCTGAAGTGGAACACCTAGTCGAAAGGCAACCAGCCCAATCAGCATTAGTATAGCATGTCAAACGATCAATTGAACCGCCAGGAATTAACAAGCCATGATTTAAAGTTCCATGCAAATAACGTAAAATGTGTTTAACTGTAGTATAATGAATTAACAAAGGAGAGTGCATAAACTGAGATACTTGATTGACAGAAAAGGCAATATCTGGACGCGTAAATGTTAAGTATTGAAGACCACCAACTAGACTCCTATAAAGTGTAGAATCTGAGAAGGGAGGAGACTCATCTAAATTTAGAAAACATTTAGGAGTAATGGGAGTGGCAACAAGCTTAGAAGATAGAAGATTTGCACGATTAAGGAGATATTTTATGTACTTAGATTGAGAAAGAAAATAACCATTATTATGGGGAGTGACCGAGATACCAAGAAAAAAATTAATTAAGCCCAAATCATTCATTAAAAATTCAGATTTAAGAGTCTTGATCAAAGAGTTGAGCAAAATAGTAGATGATGCAGTAAGGAGAATATCATCTACATAGAGAAGAAGAATAGCAATCTCAGAATGACAAGCATATATAAAAAGTGAGCAATCAGACATGCTATTGCGAAAACCATTATGAAGAAGGAATACAGTAAAATGCTGAAACCATGCCCTTGGGACATGTTTTAAGCCATAAAAAGCTTTGTTCAACCGACAAACATGATGTTTAAATTGTGGATGAACAAACCCAGTAGGCTGCTTCATGTATACCAGTTCATCAAGTTTTCCATGTAAGAAGGTATTTTTAACGTCCAATTGATGGACAGGCCAACTCTTAGATGCAGCAAGAGCTAAAATAATGCGAATGGTGACTGGTTTCACCACTGGACTAAACGTTTGATTATAGTCAAGTCCATATTGCTGATTATTACCTTGAGCAACAAGACAAGCGACAACCAATAATATTGGCATTAGATGGTGAAGGAACTAAATCCCAAGTGTGATTGGCCATGAGAGCATTATACTCGCCAGCCACGGCACGTCTCCAATGAGGACATTTATTAGCTTCTGTAAAAGAAGATGGTTCAGATGGAAGAGAAGAAATATGGGAGATTAAGGATGGGAGTATCCGTGGTTTAAGAGAACCATTTTTCTTGCGAGTAAACATATGATGAATCTTAATAGTTGGAGTAGAGGTGAATAGTTGAGTTGAGGTACTGGGAGAATGTTGCGGGCTTGGAGGTGCAGGTTGTTGGATAGGAGCGGGTAGTAAATTTTCAGAAATTCTAGGTGTAGTATGGATAGGAGGAATCGATAAAGCTGGTAGAAGAGCTGGAATTTGAGAAAAATTAGGATTGTATGGTTGGTTGGCTAAGGATAAAGATTTTGTTTGAGTTTGACTTGTAGAAGGGAGCTGTTGGTTACTAGGAAATTGAGTAAAGGATTGAGAAGATTCTTCAACGGGGGTGTGGTTAGGGGTCATAGGATTTGAATTGAGATTAGAGGATAAGAATAAGGAAGAATATGGTTGAGAAATATTAGGCACTACAGGACACTTTGTGGGCAAATAGAGATCAATTTTGTTAGGATATTTGAAGGGAGGTACGGAAGAGGAATTAGAAAGTTTTGAAGTTAGATATGTAAAAGGAAAACAATCTTCATCAAATCGTACATGCCGTGAACTAAAAACTCTATTACTTGAAGGATCAAAACACCAAAAACCTTTGTAATTAGTTGGATAACCAAGAAAAACACAATGTTTGGAACGAGGACTTAATTTATTTTGACAATAGTCACCTAAATTAGGATAGCAAGAACAACCAAAGACACGTAAATGATCATACGTAGGTGACTTACCAAATAAAAGTCCAAATGGATCTTTATAATTAATTACCGAAGAACGTAGAATATTGAGGAGATGAACAGTGGTGTGGAGTGCTTCTACCCAAAATTGAGAGGGAAGGGATGCTTGGAAAAGAAGAGAGCGTATCATATTAAGAATAGTGCGATGCATACGCTCAGCCTTGCCATTTTGTTGGTGCGTATGTGGGCAAGAAATTCGGAGAGAAACGCCATTATCATTAAGAAAAGAACGAAAATCACCAAGTTTAACATATTTGCAGCCCCATCACATTGTAGTATTTTAATTTTAGAAGAAAATTGAGTAAGAACATAGGCATAAAATTGCCTGAACATTGTGAAAGCTTCACTTTTGCGTTTAATAGGAAAAACCCAAGAGAACTTAGTGAAGTCATCATGAAATAGTATGTAATAGCGAAAACCAGTAAATATGGGGATAAGAGAAGTCCAAATATCGCTATATATCAATTCAAATGGAAAAGAAGTAAAAGAACTTGAATTCATGAAATGTAATTTATGGTGCTTGCCAAGTTGACAAGCAGTACATAAGGAATTTAAACACTTCAATGAAGAAGTACTAGGTAATATTTTCTCGAACTAAACTTGCTAAAATTAAAGTGCTTGGATGTCCTAAATGGCGATGCCAAAGAGTGGGAGAAGCACGAATTGCAGCAAAAGCAGTAGAAGCAACACCATCACCAAAGGAAGACGATAGAGAGTAGAGAGGTCCATTACTATTGCACCTGAGAAGAGTTTTCTTCGTCTTGAAGTCCTTGATAGAAAAACCAAAATCATCAAATTCAATAGAACACTTATTATCGTTGACAAATTTTCGAACACTAAGTAGATTAGTGGATAGATTTGGAACAATTAAGATATTTTTTAGAGAAAAATTTGAAGAGGGAGTAGAAAGATCTTGAATCCATGAAAGAACAACAGAGTCGAGTTGAGTCCATTGTTGAAAGGCTGGGTTTATAGTTGAGTTGCCATTATCATTAAGAACAGTAGGTGAAGGACAAGGATAACTCCCATCGATGAAACGGTAAAACTCCATGACCTTTGAATACGGGTAAAAAGAGTTCTCTCCATAGCATGTAGTTGGTGTAATCAAGAACAGTGGGAACAAGATTTTTTATGTTAGAGAGAGATTGCAGATTGGGATGAAACTGGAAGAGAGGAAGAGGCAGCCATAACACTAGAGGTTGAAGAACTGGATTGAAACGAAGATGATGACATGAGCTCGAAAAGAGGTGGAAAAGAGGAGAACGTATAGAAAAAACATAAGCAATTTGATACCATGTAAGAAACTGAGATTCTCAATAATGATATACAAGTTTACATGAGCTATATATAGATTATACATTGGTATGTAATCTATCTGTACAAGGGTTCTATCCTTACAAGAGATCGATACAAATTAATATACTTATCACATATCAAAGAAGAAAAAACCTTTCTCCTTTAACAGCAAGTACGCCCCCATTAGATCACTATGGCCAGATATAAACTTAGTAGCTGAATGCATCACAAAATCTGAAAAATAACAGACCATTTAAGGTAATCAGCATCTTCGGAATGTTACCATGAGAAAGTTCATGTTATCATAATAAGAAGTATTTGTAGCTACCTGCTCCGAGCTCCAAAGGATGGGACAGTACAGGGGACATGATACTGTTATCTACCAGTACAAGAGCCCCATGTGCATGAGCCATCTCAGCTATTTTCTGGAAAATGTCAGTAGGAAAAAACGCATGTAAGAAAAGTGAAATTCTTTTGATGAAGTAATTAGTTTGATTGACAGCATCAAAGAGATTCAGTGAGTATAAATTATGAATTGATATTTAATAGATTTAACATATCAGCAATCAAGTAAAGAGGGAAACAATATTTGCATAATCTACATATGCCAAAACCGGTTACTCACACAAATATCACAAATTTGCTGACGAGTGTTGGTTGGACTCTCCAGCGATACAAGCTTTGTATTTGGTCCAATTGCAGAGGCAACCACGTCTAAGTCAGTTGTATCCACCCGTCTGTTAACAAAGTAAAGATTAAAACACTAAAAGCCAAATAGAGAACTAAGTTCATTCAGAAAAAAGAGATACTAATTTCACTATAACTCCAGTTTTTGGAATTATTTGTGACAACAGGCGGTCAGAACCACCATAAATATCATCACCAGCAACAATCTCTTCACCTAAGAAATTATCATTGGTAGAGTTAAAGACGTTCTATAGCTAGGAATCCGTAGCTTGTGGAGATACTAAACCTGTTAAAAATATTAAACTTGTTTAGATTAGTTTACATTTGTCCACATGTGTCTAGACTTGTCCACATTTGTTTAGACTTATTCACACTAGTTCATGAATTAGTTTGATGGCAAGATACATGTATTAGAAGTGTGAATGTCTTTATGTAGGATGTGAACTTGTGTGGACATAGTTAGTATATTCACATGCAGGTTAGGCTAGATACATGTATTAGTTCTCCTATAAATACCCATGTATACTAGCCATTTGAAGTCAAGTCAAGTTGAATGAAAATCATCCTTCATCCACCTCTTATAGTGAGTTTTGAGTGTTTGTGAGTTGTCTTGCTCTCCCAAATATTCCAACATTTGGTATCAGAGCCGGTGTGTTTGAAAGACAACTAAACTTGGAGGAAAATGACCAACAATAATGGTACTCCATTCCAAGTTCTCATGCTCACAAAAGAGAACTATGGAAATTGGTATATCCGGATGAATACCTTGCTTGGTGCCTATGATGTTTGGGATCCGATAGAGACCGGTGTTGATGAAGCGGAAGATGCCGCTTCCATGAAGAAGAAGGACCAAAAGGCACTTACTCTAAGAAAGCATGGGACATTCTTCAAATCTCCTTCGCCTCCAAACCTTAAGAGGAGAGTTTGCATCGTTCATATGAAGGAATCCGAATCGGTTTCGGATTATATTTCAAGAGTTTTGGTTATTGTCAATCAAATGAAAAGATATGGTGAAGAGTTGCAAGATGATAGGGTCGTTGCAAAAATACTACGATCCCTTGATTCAAAATTTAATTGTATTGTTATTGCCATTGAAGAGTCCAAAGACTTGGATACCATGACCATAGAAGAACTTACAGGTTCTTTGCAAGCATATGAGGAAAAGTTGAAGAAACCGAAAGAAGAAACGGTGGAACAAGCGTTGCAAGCAAAACTGTCTTTCAAGGAGAAAGATGAAAGGCGTGGCTCGAGCTCGCAACAAAGAGGTCGTGGGCAAGGAAGGGGTCGTGGTCGAGGAAGAGGTGGTAGTCAACCACCAAAAGAAAATAAAAATCAAGACTCTAATCAAAGAAGAGGCTGTGGAAGAGGAAGAGGATGGAGGCAAAATCAAGGAAGGTATAACAAATCCAATATTGAATGTTACACTTGTCACAAATTTGGTCATTTTTCTTGGGAGTGTAAAGATAATTTGGAAGAGAAAAATAATTTTGTGATGAGCAAAAATGAAGATGACGATGCCACTTTACTTCTCGCATGCAAAGGAGAAGAAAGTTTAGAAACGAACCAATGGTACCTTGACTCCGACACAAGTAGCCATATTTGTGGAAAGAAGAATTTATTTGTGGAGCTTAAGGAGTTGAATGGTGGCACCATCACTTTTGGAGACTCTTCACGAGTTAAAATCAAAGGAAAAGGTACGATTTTAATTCGTTTGAAAGATGGAAGTCATTAATTAATTTCTAATGTTATATATGTGCCGGAGATGAAAAGTAATATTCTAAGTTTGGGACAACTTTTGGAGAAAAATTATGACATTCATTTGAAAAATAAGAAGTTATTTATGAGATATGAACAAGGAAGATTGTTATCCAAGGTTCCTATGGCCAATAATAAAATGTTTGTTTTGATCTTCAATGTGGTGTTCCAAGATATTTGCTTTCATGTGCCAAAGATTCATCTTGGCTTTGGCATATGAGATTTAGTCATTTGAATTTTGATAGCCTAAAGTTGATGAGCAAAAAGAGCATGGTCAATGGATTGCCAATAATTGTTCATCCTAACTAGCTTTGTGAAGGATGTCTCCTTGGAAAGCAAGCAAGAAAAGGCTTTCCTAAAGAGTCTTTGACTAGAGAAAGATGCCCATTGGAGTTGATTCACATGGATGTGTGCAGACCGATCAAACCATCATCACTTGGTAAAAGTAACTACTTCTTACTTTTCATTGATGATTTTTCTCAAAAAACTTGGGTTTGAAGGTGAAATCAGAGGTGAAAGTTTCAAAAAATTCAAGAGCATGGTAAAAAAATAAAGTGGCTATCAAATTAAGTCACTTCGGTCCGACAATGGTGGAGAATTCACCTCAAATGAATTCAAGACTTTTTGTGACAAGAATGTAATTCGTCATTTTTGACGGTTCCAAGATCACCATAGCAAAATAGCGTCGTAGAAAGGAAGAACGGAACGATTCTCAACATGGCAAGGAGTATGTTGAAAAGAAAGAATATGCCAAAGGAGTTTTGCACTGAAGCTGTTACTTGTGCGTTGTACTTATCAAATCGATGTCACACCAAAAGTGTTAGTTGCAAGACGTCTCAAGAGGCTTCGAGTGGTTTCAAACCAAACGTTGCTCACTTACGAGTTTTTGGGAGCATTGCATATGCACATGTGCCGGATGAGAAGAGATCCAAGCTTGATGATAAAAGTGAGAGGTATGTCTTTATTGGCTATGATCAAAGTTCTAAAGGTTATAAATTATATAACCCAAAAAATGACAAAGTCACCATAAGCCGAGATGTTGAGTTTGATGAAGATAGTGCCTGAGAATGGAAGACAAAAGAAAAAAATTACTCTTTACTCCATTCTTTGAAGATGATGAAGAAGAAGATGCAGGGCAGCCTATTACACCACCTTCAACACCTCCTCCACAAGCTCAAGAATCGGAGGAATCAAGTTCAAGTTCAAGTGAAAGGCCTCGCAAGACTAGAAGTTTGGGTGACTTGTATGAAAATACAGAAGTGGTTAGAAATGACTTGTATGATTTAACTCACTTTTGTTTGTTGGTGGATAGTGAAACCCTTAGCTTGTGAAGATGCTTTCCAAAATTCAAAATGGAGAGATGCAATGGATGAAGAAATCAAGGCTATCAAGAAAAATGACACATGGGATTTGGCCACACTTCCAAAAGGAAAAAAAAGCACTATTGGTGTCAAATGGGTGTACAAGTTGAAGAAAAATTTAAAGAGAGAAGTAGAGAGATATAAAGCAAGATTGGTTGCCAAAGGCTACAAGCAAAAGGCCGGCATTGACTATGATGAGGTATTTGCACCGGTTGCTCGTTTGGAGACAATACGATTTATAATTGCTTTGGCGGCACAAAATCAATGGAAAATTCATCAAATGGACGTGAAGTCGGCCTTCTTGAATGGTGTTTTGGAGGAAGAAGTCTACACTGACCAACCTTTGGGTTATAAGGTTAAAGGACATGAAGACAAAGTGTTAAAATTGAAGAAGGCTCTTTATGGCTTAAAACAAGCTCCACGAGCTTGGAATAGTAGAATTGACAAATATTTTCAAGCAAATGGTTTTTCAAAGTGCCCACATGAACATGCACTTTATGTAAAGATTGCTAAAAATTGTGACATCTTACTTGTTTGTTTGTATATAGATGATTTCATATTTACAGGAAATAGTCCAAAAGTGTTTGAAGAATTCAAGAAAGCAATGGCAAGAGAATTTGAGATGACGGACATTGGTCTAATATCCTACTATCTTGGAATCAAAGTGCAATAAAGGAAGGATGACATTTTTATTTCTCAAGAGGAATATGCAAAGGAGATTCTCAAAAAAATTGAGATGAAGAATTGCAATCCCGTGAGCACCCTCGTTGAATGTGGAGTCAAAATATCCAAGAATGGAGATGGATATAAAGTCAATCTCACACACTTCAAGAGTCTTGTTGGAAGCTTGAGGCACTTGACATGTACAAGACCGGATATTCTTTTCGGTGTTGGCCTAGTGAGTCGTTTTATGGAAACTCCAACTACCTCACATTTAAAGGTAGCCAAAAGAATACTTCGATACATCAAAGGTACGCTTGATTATGGAATATTTTATTCATCTTCCAAGGACTTCAAGTTTGTTGGCTATTGTGATAGTGATTGGGTTGGTGATATTGATGATAGAAAAAGTACTACAGGGTTTGTCTACTTTCTTGGAGATTCTGCATTTACATGGAATTCTAAGAAACAACCAATTGTGACATTATCATCTTGTGAAGCGGAGTATGTAACAACATGTTCTTGTGTTTGTCATGCAATTTGGCTAAGGAGTTTGTTGGTAGAACTTCACCAATCGCAAAAGGATGCTACAAAGATTTTTTTTGACAACAAGTCGGCTATAGAGTTGGCCAAGAATCTGGTATTCCATGAAAGGAGCAAGCATATTGATATAAGGTATCACTTTATTAGAGATTGTATATCTAATAAAGTTGTGGAGCTTGAGTATGTGAAGTCGCAGGATCAGATCGTGGATATTTTCACCAAGCCGTTGAAGACTGAACATTTTCAAAAGTTGAGGATGGCTCTTGGAGTGATGAAACAAGTTTAAGGGGGGATGTTAAAAATATTAAACTTGTTTAGATTAGTTTACATTTGTCCACATGTGTCTAGACTTGTTTACATGTGTCCACATTTGTCTAGACTTGTCCACATTTATTTAAACTTGTTCACACTAGTTCATGAATTAATTTGATGGCAAGATACATGTATTAGAAGTGTGAATGTCTTTATGTAGGGTGTGAACTTGTGTGGACATAGTTAGTATATTCACATGCAGGTTATGTTAGATACATGTATTAGTTCTCCTATAAATAGCCATGTATGCTAGCCATTTGAAGTAAGTCAAGTTGAATGAAAATCATCCTTCCTCCACCTCTCTTATAATGAGTTTTGAGTGTTTGTAAGTTGTCTTGCTCTCCCAAATATTCCAACAAAACCAACTTGCCATAACATGTCTGTTGAAAATGAAGTCAGTAACAGATATTAATAAAGATATAACTAGCAAAAAGAAGGTATATTTTGCTTTTTCATGGGGCGAGAGGGGTTGGAGGGAGAGAAAAGAACATGCAAACACAAATTGAACAAAGATTCAAGGTCTCTAAAAGAAGGCATAAAGCATCTCTCATTAGCACAATTAACTTACAAGCAGAAGCGATAACCACAATTTTGTCTCAGAACAAACCAGATATGTATATTGTTCAGCCTTTCTAGTTTTGTATGAAGAATTTCGCAAGTACCAGTTCCAACAAGACGAGAAACAGCTGCTAAAGAAGTCATTCCACTAGTAAAGCAAAATGCTCTATCTGCTTTCTCAAGCTTGGCAAGGAGCCTGAAAAGTTGAAAGGAGATAATGGTAATGAACACAGAAAATGTTAGCACATAAGTTCCTATTAGTAGCTGTAACATACCTTTCCAGTACATCCCGTGTTGGATTTCCACTCCGTGTATAATCATAAGGTCCAAATTCCGTGGCTGAAGGCTGCAGAAGGATGTAAAGTTTTTCATGACTCATTCAAATGAAGAAAAGTTATTAAAATATCATTTATTTATCCAAAAATGAATTGCTTGTTGAATGAAAATGCAGCTTCAAAGTCATACATTGAAGAAGATTTCATTGCCCAAGAGCTCGTTCAAACTTATCTGCATTTCTGCAAAAGGCTATTTCCATGGCCTGAGAATAAAGAACTAAAAACATTTTTATGCTTTGGTTACAAATAAATTTGGTACATTCCGTCCGTTAAGTCAACATACCAAAGCTTCTGTAGAGACATCCACTCTTTGTCTCTTGAGCAATTCAAGTGGAATTTTTTCACCCTTAATGTTTGAGTTCCATTCTCATTCAAGTTTGCTTTGCAAACAGAAGTCACTGGACATTTTTCCTGTACATCAGCACAACCTTCAATCAGATCCAACATTTTCTTGATAGGCTGCCAAAGAAATTACCAAGTGGAGTAGTCCAGCAAAACAAAACAATAAGAATACTACAACAACAACAACAAAAAATGCAGTGTAATTTCACAAGTGGAGTCTGCGTAGTGTGTACGCACACCTTAATCATGTCCTGAG
Organism: Nicotiana knightiana; assembly: GCA_005239525.1. Taxonomy (NCBI): domain Eukaryota; kingdom Viridiplantae; phylum Streptophyta; class Magnoliopsida; order Solanales; family Solanaceae; genus Nicotiana; species Nicotiana knightiana. The sequence goes on from ML372280.1 coordinate 10,237, forward strand.
CAAATAGATAGGTTGTTTCTTATAGACCCTCGGTTCAAGTAAAGATGAAAAAAAAAAGCAGTAGCAACATGCGGTAATAATAACAAGAAAAACAAAACAATAAGAGTATGAAACAAAAAGATAGAGAATTTTCTTTGCGCACAAAGATTTTCTTTAAGCTAATACAAGCATTAATTTTTTTTTTTTTTTTTTTTTTTTTTTTTTTTTTTGTTGGTTTCTCAAGCTTAAATTGACTTTATAATACAGCCCAATTCTACTCTTTCTACCCTAACAATTATATATTATTCCAGCTGCAAATAGATACCAAATTCAAGATTTGAGTCCGGAACTCAATTATTAGGTTTTGAACAAAAATGACGTTAATATGTGAAAAGAAAAAGTTATATTTCTATATATAACGCGGTAATATACCGCACTATACTTTAACGAAGTTTTGTTCTTCCCCAGGATCAGAACTCATCCCTCCCCCATTTTTTTATTTGCTACCAAC
>ML372280.1:10900-26504 GCA_005239525.1 Nicotiana knightiana
CCACCCCCTCTTTTCTTCTTCAAAAAAATTCTTGTGGGCTCCACCCATCACACAAAACACCAAGAACGTAGGTCTCACATCATAGCAAAGCATCATGTTATTGTGGTTTCATTGTTTCAGACTCAAATTTTTAACTAATTCACTTTCCGAAAATCATAAATCGAGGTATTTCGATTTATTTTATGCCGAAACATGTATAATAATGCATATTAGTTGACTTGAATTTGTTTTCATGTCGTTTTGTGTTTTATTTGAGAAACTAGTATGTTATATTTATCCGGACTTAGATATTAGTGTTCTAAAAAAAAATGTAAATTTGAGAAATAATTTTTTCTGTTAATAAAAATGTTAATTAATATCTTTTACTATTTTATATGCATTTTTGTGAATGTTATGTGATTAAAATATATTTGTTGTTTATATTTAGTTTAGGTTATTTATTAGCGTAGTAAAATGTAGAACCTTTTAGCGTAGTAAAATGTAGAATCTTTTAGCATAGTAAAGTGTAGAGTATTTTAGCGTAGAATCCCTGTAGTTTAAGTATCTCTTATACTGGTAGATGAAATACAAACTTTGTACAATTAAATAATTAAAAATTTAAATTATAAAACAAACAGACAAAATTATAAAAATATTGAATTTGACACACATAATTATTCATGATAGTTTGGTGCTAGTGGGCCTCAAATATCGAGCCTGGAACCCATGAGTATATACTCTGTCCAATCAAATAATTAAAAATTAATAATTTAATTTATAAAACAAACACACAAAATTATAAAATATTAAAATTGACACACATAATTATTCATGATAGTTTGGTGCTACTGGGCCTCAAAGATCGAGTCCGGAACCATAGGTATATACTCCGTCCAATTAAATTATTAATAATTTATATTAATAATAATTTAAATTAATAATTTAATTTATAAAACAAATACACAAAATTATAAAAATATTAAAATCAGGATAGCTTGGTGCTACTGGGCCATAAATATCAAGCCTGAAACCCAATAAATTTATATACCCTGTCCAATTAAATATTGATAACTCAAAAAATTAATTATTTAATTTACAGATTAAACATACAATTAATGTTGTTTAATTTACAGTTGACGACATGGACGTGCCGCCTATACATCCCGGCCCTTACTCCGCTGAGCTATTAGTGCTACAGGGTGATCATAGATCCGCCCGCGTATAGGAGGGAGAGTTACTGTCCCAGACTCTCCGCGCTAGGAGAGTGGACGACCTGTGGGATTTTTTTGAGGGACAACGATCTCCATCCTTGTGTAGTCCAGCGCCTGCAGGATACGGGATTCTATAGGATTTTTCAGATCGGCCAGCTGGAGCTTGACTGGGCTTTGATCACGGCGTTGATTGAGCGGTGACGACCGGAGACCCACACTTTCCACCTGCCCATTGGCGAGGCCACCATCACGCTGCAGAACGTGGAGGTTTTATATGGCCTGCCCGTTGATGCATGGTCGTTGCTCTGCCTTTTGCTATAAGATATATGGCGTGTGCGTAGTATTTGGACATGCTAAAGCAGCTCACGGGTTTCAGGCCACAGGACGAGACTGCATCGTCGGGGGCCAGTCCGATGAGTTTGACTGCTATTAGACAGCACATGGAGATACTCCACCCCGACATCACCGACGATACAGACGAGCTACATATTACTCGGTATACGAGGTTGTTGTTTCTTCTTCTATAGGGGGGATCTTGTTCCCGAACACTTTGGGGAACCTAGTCAGCCTGCGATTTCCTCATCATCTTCAGCTGCTAGATGAGTTACCTTTTTACAGCTAGGGTGCTGCTGTTCTCGCCTACATGTACAGGCAGATGTGTCGGGCGAGCATGGGCACCCAGAGTGGCGTTTGTGGTTTTATGCCACTTATACAGGTGACAACATATTCGAATAATTTGTTCATTAGTTCCAATTCTACATAGTTAGATTTTATCTTAAACCTTACGTCAACTTTGTACGTTAGGTTTGGGCCTAGGAGCGGTTCCTGCAGTTTCAGCCGCCTCTACCACAATACCTCCTAATGTACCACCTCCGTTTCTCCTTCTAGCTAGGAGGTGGGTTCTCCGCTGTAGAATTGCACGAGAGTATCAAGCCATCATAATCTCCCCCTCTACAGGGATGTGTTGGATCTGCTGGAGGGCGCACAGGTAAATATGTACCTGAACTTACCTGGTATAGATTAACTTAGTGTTGCACATACTCACATTTTGTGTTCTTATTTGATAGTTCATCTGGACGCCATACAACAACGATTTGATAGGTGGCCTGCCAGATTATTGCTCGGCCGGCCGATTGATTTGGAGCACTTCCGCCCCGCTGATATGCCTCGATATTGTGGAGCATCTTGCCACGGAGCGGGTACTTTGCCAGTTTGGTCGTCCGCAGTATATCCTGAGGGGGCCTACATGGAAGCCTACACATCATTAGAGGGATGATCGTTCCAGGGCGGACGATGCATTTATAGCATGGGTAGCGGCGTAGGTCCATACTTGGGACCAACGAGATCACATGATTTGGCCCCCACCTACACAGATCCAAGCGGAGACTATTCAGATGTATATGTCTTGGTACCTCCACGTTACCCGACTTTTTATCGGCAATCCCATTCATCAGGTTGGCGATCGGTATGTTCCATATGCCGGGCGGCACGAGGCAGGGTTCATCTACCCATACCTCAAAATTGCAAATAGGTTCATCGGGAACCTTATAAAACTTGTTCATACAGTGCCAGTAGCGGCGTCCAACTTCACCATTATCCCAACAACTACCGATCATGCATTTTTTTCCGCACTCGCACCTTCGTATATAAAGAGGTTGAGCCATTTGTGACAGCGTTAAAAAAACCTTACTTTTCTTGAAAGATTTTCTATATTTATTGTTGAGCGCAGAAAATAACTAGAATGAACCCGTTATTTATAGGCAAGGCAATACACATAACGTAGTATTTAACCGCGCTATACTTTGCGTGTTATGGTTGTTGTGCTTTTTTCTCTTGAAATATTGTGTTATAAAATTTAAATGTTGTTAATTATCATTTAAAAACTGAAATGGAGGTTGTTTAAATCATAATTAACTAAAATAATTTTATTTTATAAATCTTGCAACATAAACAAAACAACTAATTATTACAACATAAACTCTTTGATAGTTGGGCACACTAGAAGAACACCCACCACGAGCTTGATTACTATTGCCACCCAAACCAGCCGAAGGACATTTTCGACGGTCGTGTCCTGTTTGAGAGCATATACCACATTTGCACGCATAAACTGTGTCACTAACATCCATTTGGTTTCGTATACGTGTTCTCTTCTGCACCTGTATTCGACGCAAATAGGACTTGTTACACACCATTTTAAATGGTTCTGGCAACCAATAATGCTCAACACCCACTGGCTGCAACTGCCCACTATAGGTGTTTAGGTACTTGGCAACACTATATTATCGATCAACATAGTTGGTTATACCTAAACCAACTTTTTGAAAGAACTTGATGGCATGTGAGCAAGGCATGTGGTAGATGGACATTTCCCACAAGAGCATAACCTTGTAGATTCATTTACAGTATGTACATTATTCCCTCGATTTTGATGGATAGCGGTGCGAACTTCAAAAACATTTCTTTCGTTATCATACTGCAAAAATGAATGCCAATGTGCTCGCCGCCTGTATTTCTCAAATCTCTTCATCGGCAATGGCATAAATTCAACACCTCTTTCCATCAATGACGTTGCAGCTACAGACCTTTCAACAAACCTCTCTGCCATCTGCTTGAACGACATCTGCACCATGGCTGTGACAGGCAATCCTCTTGCCGACTTCAATAACCCGTTGAAAGGCTCTGACACGTTTGTAGTTAGAATTCCCCATCGTCTGCCACCATCCTCATGCAAAGTCCACTTTTAAAGGTGATGCCGCAGTAACCAACGATAGGATGCCTCGTCTTCTTGCCTGATAGATTCCATGTGCCACCGAAATTTATGTTGTTGGTGGTCTGTTGCTTCCATCCACATCAAATCATGCAGATCCTTGTTGGGATATGCCTTCTGAAATTTGGCCTTAAAGTGCCTCACATAGTAACGGTGGTAGGCATAAGGTTCTTGCCATGCAACCAAGTTCTCCACAGAACTTAAGATATCACTGTGCCGATCAGATATTAGACAAATACTGGAACGCCGTTTGACAATGTGCTCTTTCAAGTGGTTCAAAAATAGCGTCCACGTCTCTTGGCTTTCATTGGCACAAGCAACAAAAGCTAGAAGAAATATCTATCCATTAGCATCTACTGCCACGGCTATCAACATCTTGATATCGTACTTTCCATAGACATGAGTGTCGTCTATGGATATTACGAGCCAGCAATGCGAAAAACCATCAATTGCTGGTTTAAACGCCCAAAACACATAATTGAATATATATTCTGGTTTTCCCGGACTCCGCTCAAGCTTCCATTCAACAACCGTCCCGGGGTTAAAGTGCTGCAGTGCGACCATGTACCTGGGTAGAGCTGCAAATGACTTATCCCAGTTACCATAGACAATTTCAAACGCTCGTTTGTGCCCGAGATATGCCTTTCTTTTGGTAATGGTATGACCATATTCCTGGTGGACTGATGTAATGCACTCTTTAATTTTATACCTTATGGGCGCTTCGAGGTGTGGAATAAGGAGAAGAGAAATCAAGTCAATATCCAAGTTGAAGTGATCCCCGTTGAATATGTCCATTTCACATGTGTGGGTGGGAATGCATTTACCCACTTTCCACAGACCTATCTTCTTCTTTCTCACACGCAACATCCAATGACATGGCCAAAGCCACCTGCGGCAAGCAGCCTTGTATACAACGGGACTTGACTCCCATACCATCATCTCACAACACTCTTTTACGTTGTGCATTTTATAACCCTGCTTACGCGCACTTTATCAGGAAAAAACATGTCCTTTGCCAGCACCGTTGGTAGACTCATCCCACATTGCTGTCCGAATTTCATCAAAATCCCTTGTGAGAGCTTCCACATTCGGAATGCTTGGCAAGTTATCAAGGTAAGGAATCTCCCTTGAATGAAATGGCACTTGGGACTCGTACACTCTTCATCTAGGGGGGTGGAGCATACTCTCTCGTCAAATCAGGTCCTTCATTTTCATCCTCCTCATCACCATCCTCACGAGGGAAGGGTGTCTCGTTTCCGAATTCCTCAGCATTGTTGTTGTAATCACTGTTCTCTTCCTCACTCTGTGCATATGCTAGATCCCGATTTAATACATCGTCTTCGGGCAATTGAGTGAGGACAGGTGGTTCAACTTGCTCGTTTTCACTGCACAACCAACAAAATAATAAGCTACTAAAATTAATAAATACTTTCCGTATAGTTGTATCACTTCACTTACAAGTCGTAATGTGATGAAATTCCATGATGGACATTTTCATGTTGGTGATGACTCCCGGATGGACCACCATGATCCAACACACCAAAACTAGGCAAATTCCAACTACGTGTGGGTTCATAACTTGTAAAATTTATATCCGGCCGGTACCCCCTGTGGAAGATATGAGCATTAATACAAATTCAATACAACAAAAATGTACATCATAACACAAAAGAAAATTGAAGTTTACCACTCGTCTTGTGAATTATGTAAAGTAAGAGAGAAATTATTTCCTCGCTGCTCATTCGCCGGCGGTGATAAGTTTAAATCAAGGCAAACTCTTTCATCCGGAACCTGTCCAGCAAAAACTGCTCCAGAATAACCACCCGATGACTAGGGTTTATCCCTACTACTAGTCTTCGACCTTGACGTACATATCCAACATTTTGATTACAAGAAATTCTCGGTATTCATCCGGAGTCCTCAGAAAATCCTTCAAAGTTTCATCATCGTCGATGTTAAACTCCGAGTAAAAAGCAACCCCTTGCGAAGTGACGGAATACAGATATCTTCCGGTTACTTTAAGTTTCACCGAACGTTTGCTCACATTCATTTTTTTGCATAACAACGATACCATATCGTACCCCATTGTAAGTGGCAATTTAACATGACATTATAGAGATAAAATGTACCTCGCAGAGTTATTCTCTATCACAACCTCACCCCCCCTCCCCCAATATAATGAAACTCTTATTCTACGCTCTTTAGACACTATTAACAAGAAGAAATAATTGAACGGGAGTTAGAATATTGTTTGAATGGATTTTCCTAAAATCTTAACCCCTTTATATAAGGAAATGGTTAGCCGGGGATGCTGAAATTTTGATGTATATCGCTCTTTTAATGTGCGCTATGCCCATTTGAATTATTGTTATGTCAGTTAACTCATTAGTGGGCCTAGAAACAAGTATAGCGCGTTTATTTCATGCGCTATACACGTATAGCGCTTTATTTTCATGCGCTATACCTGCCAGTCAAATCGTCAGTGCATAATGTGAAAAATTTGGGGTTTATATATGTATGGCGCGTTAATATACCGCGCTATATATTAACGGACAAAACTGCGTTAAGGTATGACGCGGTATATTACCGTGTTATATATAGAAATGTAACTTTTATTTCCACACATTAACGTCACTTTGTCCAGAAACCCAATAATTGGGTTCCGGACTCTTCAAGATTTAGTGCATACAGGGAGTGGCAGGTAAATACTTGGTTGTTAAGGTAAGCAGATAGAGTAGTGTAGGCAGATTTGAGAGGCAGAGATGATGGCATTTTTAGTACACTGAGCAATGTTATGAGTAAGGTTTTAATGTACTTTGATTACCTATATATAGGAGGCAGAAGTTTGTCCATTTTAGCAGTGCCTACATAAGTGGAAAAAACTAAAGATAACATGCCCTATTCCTAAGTGATGGCTAAAGAAGAAGAATTAGTATTTCTCTTTCTTCACTCTATATTTGACATGTGTTACTGCACAATAAGTTTCTAACTGCAATGTAGACTGTTACTCTGGAAATTTGGACTGAGATCTTCCGACATTAAAGCACAACTTGGATTTGTTCATATCAAACTTTGTTTCGGCCAATACACCCTTTTAGATGTTTATAACATTTGGAATTGTTATAAAATTCCAAATGTATACAGTCGTTTCATGTCCAAATACAACAAACGGAAAAGGCATAAAAATGCCACTCAACTTTCAGAAATGGTCTATCCATGTCATCCGTTAAAAAAATGCTTATTTTATGCCACTGTCGTTACACCTTTGGCTCACCTATGCCACTCAAAAAAAAAAATTATGCCGTTAGTTCAATAATGGCATAGTGAGCCAAATGTGTAATGATAATGACATAAAATGAATATTTTTTTAACAGATGACATGGATAAACCATTTCTGAAAGTTGAGTGACACTTTTAGGCATTTTCCCTACAATAAATATAGACTAGTTTACAAGAGCGAATGTGAAGATTAAAAAAAATTGAAGGCTTTTTCAAAATGTTCATTTTATTTTGAAAAAATTAAAATTGTGCCGTTAGTTCAATAATGGCATAGTGAGCCAAATGTTAACGATAATGACATAAAATGAATATATTTTAACAGATGACATGGATAAACCATTTCTGAAAGTTGAGTGACACTTTTAAGCCTTTTCCCTACCATAAATATAAACTAGTTTACAAGAGCGAATGTGAAGATTAAAAAAATTGAAGGCTTTTTGAAAATGGTAATGTCTGGAACAGTTTGTGCATAATTTAACTAATTTCACGGGACATTTATTCCTGCTAGCAAAAGTATCGAATAACTTTTTCATAGACAAATGAAAGCCTTTAATGAAACATTAATGACCACTGCCAGTCTACCACTCCTTGGTTTGCTAATCGTACCATTTTCCCCAAAAAGAAAAATGTAACGCCCTTAATTTCAAAATAAATCGGTGCAATACGAGAGTTTATTATCAACTATTTGAAATTATCTTGTAAAGTCATATTATTTTTATTTGTAAAACAAAAATCACTTGACTATTTCTGTAACACTCAAAAAGTCATCAAACTAGATTTCTCAAATATTTGATAACCAAATACTTATTTTACCCTCTACAGAGAGGGTGAAGGAATTAAATTAGAGTTAGTACCATTTATTAGATTGACTAATTTGCCATAAAATCACCATCCCAATTACAATTAACCCGATCTAAAGCTCAAACAATGCCGAATTTGTCCCAAAAATACTCCCCTGCAAACTATATTTATAATATTTTTAAAATTTTTAAGTCGTGACTACTTAGGAATTTAAAAAGAAAGAAAAAAACACAGGACATGCAAATGCAAATGCAAATGCAAATGAGAGAGCATCCTTGGGTGCTAAACGTATCAATTTTTTACCGTAAAGAAAATAAAACGCCCTTAGTTTCAAAATAAATAGGCTATGAATTAGCAGTTAGAAAAAACTGAAAGAGTCTGTGGAGAATTATTGGGGCCTCTCCAATTTCCTTCTTTCCGACTGGTAAAATGGCGAAACCAAAACCCTTTTCCATTCTCTTTACTCAATAATGTCTAATCATGTTTTTCCCTGATTCGCTACTCATATCATATAGGTTTATATTTTTCTTTTTATTGATTGAAATAGTTGCTTTTGTGACTACAATTCTATATTAATGTTTTTTGTGGATTTTCTTGTTAGGATAATTGTTCACCTTAATGGTTTTTTCTCTCAAACTTAAAAAAGGAAGATTTTGTCCTTCTTTACAATATGCATATGTGCGTTTTTTTTTGGTAATGTTAGTTTCTGGATTTTTTGGGTTTCTCTTTCAATGTGTGCTCTTGGCTACCACTACATCCGCCCCAATTTATCTAATTTTGTTGACTTGACAGGAAGTTTAAGAAAGACATAAAGACTTTTGAAATTTGTGGTTTAAAATAAGTTATAGATATTTATGGGAAAATAGTAAATTTAAAATTAAATTATTTCTAACTATAGAAATGTATCATTTTTGATGGGACAGAAACAACAACAACCCTTCCTCCAAGAGCTTCTCACCTTGCTCTTAGAGTGACTCGAACTCACAACCTCTTTGTTGGAAGTGGAGGGTGCTCGCTCCTAGAGCAACCCACTCTTGTCATAAAGGAAAGAGTATTACATAAATAGAAATGGTGGGAGTACTAATTTTGAAGATTTAATGATGCTTAGCACATTTGTCAAGTAGGTTGGGTTGGACAACGGACATTGGGGACAGGAAATATATGAATAATATTAGTCTTATGATCTAGATACGTTCCACTGTTCCAGCAAAGAGCAGCTTATTTCAAAGGAAGAAAGACGAAAATGTTTTACCATTTAGAATAGTCGCAGCGATGGGGATAATTTGATTTTTGTTCTTCTGTGCTTATTAAGGTTGTTGCATTAGCTGAAGCAAACATTGATGGGGAAATCCTCATTCTTTTGCTGATTGAAGCTCTATTTAGGCAGGCTTCACGATAGGCCACTAGCAGAGCCACATAGTACTAGTTAACCAGAAAACGTAGAGCATTAGTAAGATTACTATCAGGAATTCATGGAACGGTGGTGTCATAATATTGTGTTTGCATACTTCTGATTATAGAAGATGAATCTTGGAGCAACAGTAAAGTTGTCTCGGTAGGTCACGGGTTTGAGACTTTGAGCCATGAAATTAGCTATTGATGCTTGCGTCCGGGTACGCTACTTACATCACACCCTTAGACTCGAGCTGCCTTTTAGAGTTCTGATAACCTTTTAACTAGCCAAGCCTTTACGTTGGAACTTTTTTTTTTTTTTTTTTTTTTTTTTTTTTTTTGGAGTAACAAATAGTGACATTCTTTTGTTCATTATGTTGTGGTTCTCCCGCGAATAGGCAAATTGTTTGTTAGAGTGTGGTAGGCTAAGGCATGAAAATCAGTTTAACTCCTCAGCTCATAGATTTTTGCAGTAAGATGGTTACTTTTTACTTTTTATGTGTATTTGCATAGTATTGGTATGAGATGATTTAAATGGAGTAACGTAGTTAGTGAGGATTCATATGGCCGACCCCTACTTGTTTCATTATTTGGCTCTGAGGCATAGTTCTTGTTCTTAATGGTTAATTTGCTTCACTTGCAATTTGGTGATCTTCTGTAACATCACGGGACTTTCAAATTTGTGTTTAAAGGCTGTTTTACTTGTTTTTCTGAAGGTGCTAGTGAATTGCTTGTATTTTTTGGGGAAATTTACTTTCTACTTCTCATGGAAGCTTTAATGGAAGAGTATGCTGCTTTTGAGGATAAAGTGGCACGTACTATATATATAGACAACCTTTCGCCTTTAGCTAAGGAGCCTGTTCTTAGAGCTGCACTTGATCAATTTGGGAATGTCATTCAAATCAAGTTTATACGAAGCTACCTTGAAATGAAAGGCATGGCATGCGCTGCTTTAGTTGAGATGCAGAGTGCAAAAGAGGCAAAAACAATAATCTCTGAGATACGCAATTCCCCATTCATGATCTCGGGCATGCCAAGGCCGTTAGGGCATGTTCTTCTGTAGCAGAGATGTTTGATGACCATCCAAGGAAACCTGGTAGGAAGATAGTGTGTTGTTGATTGAAAACCAGTGATCCTGATTTTGAAGTGGCCATGAAGATGAAGCTTATTGTTAGGAAGCATGCAAAAGAGGCCAACTTTCTGCTGAAGGTATATTTCCAATTTTAGTTCTTCTTCAATCATTCATTATCATTTGGTTTTGTGGCTATAATCCAAGTACTGTACTATACATTGTTGTCTCAACGGTTCGTTTTCTCATGTAGCCTCAATTGGAGGAGGAAGAAGAACTGGCGAAAGAGCAGTCAGAGTCCTTGAATGCAATCTACAGCAAGTATGAACTCATAGAAGATGTCACTAAAAGTGGAACTGCTATTCGATTGGCAAAGCATTACAAAATGTGTATTGCAGATGTTGACCGTTAACCAACATCCTCATCCAACATTTTGCACAGGAAACTTGTAGAGATATGAAGATTCAACTGTTAGGCAAATGACATATTTTGCTTTTTGTAGAGGACTTTTTTCCAGGAAGTAGAAGAGCTTAATATATGATACCTATTCATGTGCTCTTGAATTGTAATTGTTGGTCTAGAAGGCATGTGAACCTGCAATCAGTTAGTTTCTAGCTAAATAGAGTGTTTTTTTCTTCTTCTTGGTGGAACACCGAAGAAGCTAGTTGTAAGCAATGCAAATCTGATATGTCATAGCAAAATTTGTGATTTCTTCCGTTTTGCCTATGCATTGATGGTATAATTACCCAATATTTGTTCTGATGGAGGTAGCAAGCACCCAATGAAATAGTTAAGACGCGTGTAAACTAGCCCGAACAACATCGTTAAAACAAAATTGGTTATATTTTAAAACTCAATGTTCAAGAGAATAGCTTTACTCCAGTTAAAATAGCACGGGCTAGTCAGTTTTCGGACTGGTCATTCAAAAATAGTTAGCGTTTACCAAATCATTGAAAAATAGCCACTATTTTGCTGCAACAGAGACCGGTCTAGCATAATATACTGGAGTTCGGTGCACCTGTGTATGAACTTACGACGTATTATGCTGGACCGGTATACTTTGATGGCTCCAGTATAATAGACTAGAGTTCCAGTATACTTTGATACTGGAGTTCCAACAACGTATACTGGAACTCTAAACTCCAGTATAATTATACTGGAGTTCTAGTATACTGTGCAAGAACTCCAATATACTGGAGTTCCAGTATATTATGCTGGAGTATTTTCCGGATTTTGAACAGTATTTTCGTTCGGATTTATTTTTACATGAACAGTGGCTAAATTTTGATAACTTTTGAAACGATGACTATTTTTGAATGACCACTTGTAAATCTGGCTATTTTTGAATTTTCCCTTTACTCCACTGACTAAGGTAGACCTCACTGAATTCTACTTTGAGCTGAATGTTAAGGAAGGAGCAGCATGAAGTACAACAGTCTTAAAGCAAGACTACTGAAATACCAAAAATATCCCTAGTCAGCAAGCTAGCATGTTGACCTCCTATTCTCTGAAAGGTGAATAAGAATTGTATGATAAATGTATCTTACAATTTAGCATGTTTTTATTCTATGGCTACTGAAGAACGATAGAAATGGCTATCAAGTGACTTTGGTTTTCTTTCCTATTTAATTGGAATTTACTAAACTAAATTTTATACTAGCATTATGCACATATTATTATTACTAAAATAATGTACGCAAAAATAATTCTTCAACCTATCAGTGCTTTCACATGGTAAAAGATGCACATAACATGCACATGACCCATTTGTTAACTTCTTTAAAAACTAAAATCTCATATTTATTTTATTGTTGTGAAAAAACCTTATCAAGTAACATTGATCTCTCTAGTATGCACATAAAATCTCTTATTATAATATTCGTCATAAGATTTATTTACTTCAAATACATCCATGCCTTGGCCGTGAAGGATGAGTTAATGTAGGTTTAATCTTTTCTCCTTTAGATTGAACCAAATTAGTTGCTGGATATATGTGTGTTATAAGTTAGTATTATCCAACTAACCATTATTACCATTTGCTATATTGTGAAATAGGAAATATCAGAATATATAGTATCAAATATTTTGTGCTTCATATTGCATGTCACACTTAAGCAAATTACAATCCTGCAAGTGATTCCTATTATATTGAATGAGATCAATGTTAGAAAAAAACACAAAAGTGGATTTTCCTTGACTATAACTCCATAGTGCTATGGGGAAGTACTAGCACGAAAGCAGTAAACATGGCAGAATCTCACAACTTCCGTTATGGTTGGAGATGGTCCTTTGCTAGTAGTGGGTTTTTGGCTTTGCCACCTGTTGTACTGTCTTTCTTTCTTAGTGAGACCCCGAGGTTTCTCATTAAGAAAAGGGCGTATGGAGGAGGCAAAAGTGTCCCTTAAGATGTTGAGGAAATGTGGAGTAGAAACAGAGATACATATGTTGGCAGGAATGATGGAAAATGAAGGCAAGATGAAAAGGAAGAAATTGTCACACTCGCCACTTTTACTGCTTAACATAGTGGCTCAAATTTTCTAGCAAGTCTTAGGCTTAGAATCAATACTATTCTTTGGACCATTACTTCTGCAGTCAGCTAGATACACCAATAATGCCTCATTCGTCGCTCCGTTCATTGTCGGAGTTGTTCGAGCTGGAGTTGCTGGACTCACTTATCCGAGTTACGGCATCTTCCGTCTACGGATGAGTCTAGTCTCGGCATGTTTAGGAATGATTTTAGCACATGAACTTCTTAATTTCTTTCTTATTTAGGTTTCCTTTATATAGATAATTTTTATTAACAGAAATATAGCATATTTAATTTGATATCACTTTTCTCGGATTTTTCCAGGTTTCCTTGCCGGGTCACTTCCTTTTGGTAGGAGACTATATCTTTCAACTGAGCCAAAAGAGTGCCTATGTTGGCATGGCATTTTCCATCCCCCTCATAGGCAGCTATTCAATGTTCTCGGGGCCTTCTAGGTGGACTGAAGAGTGGTACGTCGAAGAGATTAGGGCGTCAGGTGCATGCTAGGAAACGAGCATATCTTTGCTCATGTCCCTAATCATGAATCCATTTGTTTTGCTACTCCTTTGTGCTCTCAAGGCTTGGATATTCGTGCTATTTGCTACTCTGACATTGGCAATGTGCTTCTCAATTTATAAATTTTTGCCCGAGAGAGAACAGAAAGACGGCGAAGGAGTTGAGGAAGATCTCTTCAAGTAACATTGGTTTTGGAAGAGGTTTCTTCCAAAAGATGGGAATGTTGAAACCGTGTAGCTGTAAGTTATTCTTTTACTGTAAAATTATAATTTACATTTATTGTTCTTATGTATTCCTGAGATTTTGGGTATATGTTCTGTTCTAGGATGACATCAACACTCTAACTATGTGGCAGATCAGGAGCTTAATTCTGCATATTAACCAACCGATGGTTTTAGGGAGGTTTCAAGTAACACATTGCTACGGGGAATCAAAATTTAATTTGATTACCTTGCTAATATAGGCGTAGTTGAAAGATAGGAGATATTCTTCACTGAGGCTCTCTTCGTTTGCAAGTGCAAGCCAAAGCCTTACTTAAGAATGATAAAAATGCCTATCAAGTGACTTTGATTTTCTTTCCTATTTAATTGGAATCTAATAAACTAAATTTTATACTAGCATTATGCACATATTATTATTACTAAAATAATTTATGCAAAAATAATACCTCACCCTAATAATGGTTTCACATGAAAAAAGATGCACGTAACATGCACATGACTCATTTGTTAACTTTTTTAAGGACTAAAATCACATATTTACTTTATTGTTGTAAAAAAAACTCATCAAGTAACATTAATCTCTCTAGTACGCACATAAATTATTTTATTATAATATTCGTAGTAAGATGTATTTACTTTAAATATATCTATGTCCTGGTTGTGGAGGATGGGTTAATGTAGGTTTAATCTTTTCTCCATTGACTTGTGCTAAATTAGTTGCTTGAAATATGAGTGTTCTAGGTTAATATCATCCAAATAACCGTTATTAGCATTTTCTATGCTGTGAAATAAGATATATCATTATATATTGTTTTAAATTTTGTGTGCTTCATATTGCATGTCACACTTAAACAAGGTTCAATCTTGTTGGTCATTCCCATTATATTGAGTGACATTAGTGTTGTAAAGGCACCAAAGTGGATATCCCTTTCTTATAATTCCATGGTGCTTTGGGGCAGTACCAGCACGAAGCAGTAAATATGGCAGAATCTCACAACTTCTGTTATGGTTGGAGATGGTCCTTTGCCAGTCGTGGGTATTTTGCTTTGCTACTTCTTATACTGTCTTTTTTTCTTATTGAGAACCCGAGGTTTCTCATTAAGAAAGGGCGTATGGAAGAGGAAAAAATGTCTGATGCGTGGCTAAAATTCATGGTTTAACACGTTATATGCCTTACATTTTATGTGCGTTAATGATAAAAATACACTTTTTATGTGCATAATGGAGTCTATTTCATGTGTAGGTGAATTGGAGATGGAAGCCGAGCTAAATGGATGCAAAAACGTCGAGAATACGCTCAAGAGGAGAAGAGGAGTGCACCGGGCTATAGCCGGGCGTTTGAGCCTTGAGGCCAGGCCTGGCCTGGCTTTATCCAGGAGTTTGAGCCTTAAGGTCAGGCCTGGCCTGGCTTTATTCAGGCGTTAGAGCCATAACGCCAGGCATGACCTAGCTTTATCCAGGCGTTTGGTCCATAAAGCCAGGTCCCTGGTCTGGTCCAATTCGAGTTTTTGAAGATTTTAAATGTTCCCCGGTTTGAATAGAAATCTCCTACATGTTTAGGGTTTATCCCAAACATATAAATAGACCCAAAAACACAACTTGAAGAGTAGGAAGCGATTGAATTGAAGAAAAACCTGTGGATTACTACTCAGTCAAGCAAACATTGATTTTTATAGCTTTTATTTCATTACTCTGTAATTCAATTATGCAAGTTATTTTAGAATTGATTCTTATGAATATGAGTAGCTAATTTTCTTAATCTAGGGTTTTGGTGGAACCCGTTGGGGGATAAACTTATGGTGATATTAATATAGTTTGGTTGATTGTTCATCTCTATTT
>ML372280.1:27558-43250 GCA_005239525.1 Nicotiana knightiana
AAAGTCATAACTGAGGGTTTAGAAGTTGGATTAGAAATAACGATATTTCGGGTGCAATCTAAAGTGAACTGTAATGCAATCTAGCTAGCGTAACTTGAGAGAGTGCGTCTAGTATATTATCATAATTACTTGAGAGATATTTATGGTAGATAGAGTATTCATGATTGATAGAGATAATTAATCAAGTTATATGAAATATCCGAGAAGTAAGTTCACCAACGGGGGAAACCATAACCTTAGACCTTTATCATAATTGTTTACAATACATTGTTAGTAATCGTTAGTTATTATTATTGTCAGTAGAACTAGTAAAACATCACCAATTTATATTCAAAAAGTCTTGAGAAAGTTGATTGAGTAAAAGTTGCGTATTCTAAAGACTTGATTGATACGTTAATTCCCTGTGGGATCGACTCTGGGCATAATACCCCGGATTAAATTTGCAACGCCCGCTTAATCCTTTATTAGACATAGTTGAGCGTGATCAGTGTCCCTTAAGATGTTGACAAAATGTTGAGCAGAAGCAGATCTGCAGATGTTGGCAGGCATGATGAAAAATGAAGGCAAGAGGAAAAGGAAGAAATTGTCACACTCGATCTTTTACTGCTTAACATAGTGGCTCAAATTTTCCAGAGGGTGTTGTGCTTAGACTCAATACTATTCTTTGGATCATTACTTATGCAGTCAGCTAGATACACCTATAATGCCTCATTCGTCGCTCCGCTCATTGTCGGAGTTGTTCGAGCTGGATTTGCCGGAATCACTTTTTCGAGTTACAACTTCTTCGACCGGCGGATGAGTCTAGTCTCGGAATGTTTAGGCATGATTTTTTCATATATAATTCTTCATTTCTTTCTTATTTAGGTTTCCTTTATATAGATAATTTTTATTAACATAAATATAGCATATCTAATTTGATATCATTTTTCTCGGATCTTTCCAGGTTTCCTTGCTAGGTCTCTTCCTTTTGGTAGGAGACAATATCTTTCAACTGAGCCAAAACAGTGCCTATGTTGGCATGGCATTTTCCGTCCCCCTCATAGGTCGCTATTCAATGTTCTCGGGGCCTTCTAGGTGGACTGAAGAGTGGTACGCCGAAGAGATTAGGGCGTCAGGCGCATGGTGGGAAACAAGCATATCTTTGCTCATGTCCCTAATCATAAATCCATTCGTTTTGCTGCTCCGTTGTGCTCTCAAGGCTTGGATATTCATGCTATTTTCTTCTCTGACATTGGGAATGTACTTCTCAAATTATAAATTTTTGCCCGAGAGAAAAAAGAAAGATGGTGAAGGAGTTGAGGAAGATCTCTTCAAATAACATTGGTTTTTGAAGAGGTTTCTTCCAAAAATGGCAATGTGGAAGCCGTGTAGCTGTAAGTTATTTTTTTACGCTAAATTTATAATATACATTTATTGTTCTTATGTATTCCTGAGATTTCCTTTACCTATGTGGTAGGTCAGGAGCTTAATTCTGCATATTAACCAACCGATGGCTTTAGGGAGGTTTTAAGTAACACATTGCTAAGGGAAATCAAATTTTTATTTCATTACCATGCTAATGTAGACGTAATTGAAAGACATGAGATATTCTTCACTGAGGCTCTCTCTGTTTGCAAGTGCAAGCCAAAGCCTTACCGAAGAATGATGAAAATGGCTATCAAGTGACTTTGATTTTCTTTCCTATTTAATTGGAATCTGCAAAACTAAATTTTATACTAGCGTTATACACATATTATTATTACTAAAATAACTTACGCAAAAATAATACCTCACGCTAGTAGTGCTTTCACATGGAAAAAGATGCACGTAACATGCACATGACTCATTTGCTAACTTCTTTAAGGACTAAAATCTCATATTTACTTTATTGTTGTAAAAAAAACTCATCAAGTAATATTAATCTCTCTAGTATGCATATAAATTCTTATATTATAACATTCGTAATAATATTTATTTACTGTAAATATATCCATGCCTTGGTCGTGGATGATGAGTTAACGTAGGTTTAATCTTTTCTCCATTGGCTTGTGCCGAATTAGTTGCTTCAAATATGAGTGTTCTAGGTTAATATTATCCAACTAACCATTATTAGCATTTTCTATGCTGTGAAATAAGATACATTATAATATATAGTTTTAAATATTTTGTGTTTCATATTGCATGTAACACTTAAACAAGTTACAATCTTGCTGGTTATTCCCATTATATTGAGTGACATCAGTGTTGTAAAGGCACCAAAGTGGATGTCCCATTCTTATAACTTCATGGTGCTTTGGGGCAGTACCAGTACCAGCACGATAGCAGTAAATATGGCAGAATCTCACAACTTCTTTTATGGTTGGAGATGGTCCTTTGCCAGTCATGGGTATTTTGCTTTGGTACTTATTGTACTGTCTTTCTTTCTTTGTGAGAACCCGAGGTTTCTCATTAAGAAAATGCATATGGAAGAGGAAAAAGCGTCCCTTAAGATCTTGAGAAAATGTGGAGCAGAACCAGAGCTACAGATGTTGGCAGACATGATGAAAAATTAAGGCAAGAGGACAAGGAAGAAATTCTCACACTCACTCTTTTACTGCTTAACATAGTGGCTCAAATTTTTCAGCAAGTGTTGGGCTTAGACTCAATACTATTCATTGGACCATTACTTATGCAGTAAGTTAGATACACCTATAATGCCTCATTCGTCGCTCCGCTCATTGTCGTAGTTGTTCGAGCTGGATTTGCTGGACTCACTTATCCGAGTTTCAGCTTCTTCGGCCAACTGATGAGTCTAATCTCGGCAGGTTTAGGCATGATTTTTACATATATAATTCTTCATTTCTTTCTTATCTAGGTTTCCTTTATATTGATAATTTTTATTAACAGAAATATAACATATCTAATTTGATATCACTTTTCTTAGATGTTTCCAGGTTTCCTTGCTGGGTCTTTTCCTTTTGGTAGGAGACTATATCTTTCAACTGAGCCAAAAGAGTGCCTATCTTGGCATGAAATTTTCCGTCCAACTCTTAGGTCGCTATTCAATGTTCTCGGGGCCTTCTGAGTGGACTGAAGAATCATACGTCGAAGAGATTAGGGCGTCAGGCGCATGGTGGGAAACGAGCATATATTTTCTCATGTCCCTAATCATGAATCCATTCGTTTTGCTGCTCCTTTTTGCTTTCAAGACTTGGATATTCATGCTATTTGCTGCTCTGACATTGGGAATGTGCTTCTCAATTTATAAATTTTTGCCCGAGAGAAAAAATAAAGATGGTGAAGGAGTTGAGGAAGATCTCTTCAAATAACATTGGTTTTTGAAGAGGTTTCTTCCAAAAATGGCAATGTGGAAGCCGTGTAGCTGTAAGTTATTTTTTTACGCTAAATTTATAATATACATTTATTGTTCTTATGTATTCCTGAGATTTTGGGTATATGTTCTGTTCTAGGATGGAAGCAATACTTTACCTATGTGGTAGGTCAGGAGCTTAATTCTGCATATTAACCAACCGATGGCTTTAGGGAGGTTTTAAGTAACACATTGCTAAGGGAAATCAAATTTTTATTTCATTACCATGCTAATGTAGGCGTAATTGAAAGACATGAGATATTCTTCACTGAGGCTCTCTCTGTTTGCAAGTGCAAGCCAAAGCCTTACTGAAGAATGATGAAAATGGCTATCAAGTGACTTTGATTTTCTTTCCTATTTAATTGGAATCTGCAAAACTAAATTTTATACTAGCGTTATACACATATTATTATTACTAAAATAACTTACGCAAAAATAATACCTCACGCTAGTAGTGCTTTCACATGGAAAAAGATGCACGTAACATGCACATGACTCATTTGCTAACTTCTTTAAGGACTAAAATCTCATATTTACTTTATTGTTGTAAAAAAAACTCATCAAGTAACATTAATCTCTCTAGTACGCACATAAATTATTTTATTATAATATTCGTAGTAAGATGTATTTACTTTAAATATATCCATGTCCAGGTTGTGGAGGATGGGTTAATGTAGGTTTAATCTTTTCTCCATTGGCTTGTGCTAAATTAGTTGCTTGAAATATGAGTGTTCTATGTTAATATCATCCAAATAACCGTTATTAGCATTTTCTATGCTGTGAAATAAGATATATCATAATATATTGTTTAAAATTTTGTGTGCTTCATATTGCATGTCACACTTAAACAAGTTACAATCTTGTTGGTGATTCCCATTATACTGAGTGGCATCAATGTTGTAAAGACACCAAAGTGGTTGTCCCTTGCTTATAACTCCATGGTGATTCGGGGCAGTACCAACACGATAGCAGTAAATATGGCAGAATCTCACAACTTCTGTTATGATTGGAGATGGTCCTTTGCCAGTCGTGGGTATTTTGCTTTGCTACTTCTTGTACTGTCTTTCTTTCTTAGTGAGAACCCGAGGTTTCTCATTAAGAAAGGGCGTATGGAAGAGGAAAAAGCGTCCCTTAAGATGTTGACAAAATGTGGAGCAGAAGCAGAGCTGCAGATGTTGGCAGGCATGATGAAAAATGAAGGCAAGAGGAAAAGGAAGAAATTGTCACACTCGCTCTTTTACTGCTTAACATAGTGGCTCAAATTTTTCAGCAAGTGTTGGTCTTAGAACCAATACTATTCTTTGGACCATTACTTATGCAGTAAGCTAGATACACCTATAATGCCTCATTCGTCGCTCCGCTCATTGTCGGAGTTGTTCGAGCTCGATTTGCTGGACTCACTTATCCTAGTTACAGCTTCTTCGGCCAACGGATGAGTCTAATCTCGACATATTTAGGCATGATTTTAGAAAATATACTTCTTCATTTCTTTCTTATTTAGGTTTCCTTTATATAGATAATTTTTATTAACAGAAATATAGCATATCTAATTTGATATGACTTTTCTCGGATCTTTCCAGGTTTCCTTGCTGGGTCTCTTCCTTTTGGTAAGAGACTATATCTTTCAACTGAGCCAAAAGAGTGCCTATGTTGGCATGGAATTTTCCGTCCCCCTCATAGGTCGCTATTCAATGTTCTCGAGGCCTTCTGAGTGGACTGAAGAATCATACGCCACTACAACAAATTTGATTATCAGTGATGAATATTTTTGTCACTTATGATTCACTGTTCGTCACCAAAGATTTTTTGTGACGAAATTTTTTTTGTCAATCTTTCGTCTCCAAAACACCGTCACAAATAACATACCAATGCAACTTTGTGTTTCGTCGCCAAATAATTATGTATTAAGTACGAAATTCTTTTTCGTCCCCAAATGCGTAATATTTGTGACGGATTTACTTGTCACAAAAAGTACAAAAAAATCGTACTTAATAGTATGATTTCGTCACTAAAAAGTGCATTAATGCCGACGAAACTGTCTCGTCACTGAATATTTTGCTTAATTAGTGACGACGTTAAATGTCTCTAAAGCTATGTGTGTTTCGTAATTGAAAAACCGTAATTTTGTCACTAAAGATTACTTTTATCTAGAAAAAAGTATTTCGTCCCTAAATATATAATTAGTGACAATTATAATTTTGTAGTTAAAACTATCATCTCGTCACTAAAAAAAATTATTTTTATCGACAAACAAACTTGTCACTATAAATTATCATAATTAGTGACAATTACAATTGTCAAAAAATACAAAGTTGATTCGTAGTCAATAAAAAGATTATTTTGGGACATAAATTATTTTTGTCACTAAATATAGTAAATTTATGACTAACTTAATTTGTTTTGTGACGAAAATGTGATATTCCTAAAAACTATAGAAAAGTGAACTTTTTGTCCCTAATAACAAATGTTTGATGACGTTTATATTCATATTTGTTTTATATTGGCATTATACAAATTTGAAATAACAAAATANCGATTTAATTTAATACTTTATGATATCATGGTATAAATAAAATATAATTGGTATAAACTACAACTTGTTAAACGTAGAGTTTAATTGGTGAAACAAATAATTGAATTGTGATACAAGAAAATAAATAGTGTGAAGTTTAGTGTACCCAAAGTTGATAATCTAGTGGAGCTCAATCTTCACTGTATCATAAAAAAACATTCGAACTTAGATGCTAAAATAATTATAATTGAATTTGTCATTTAAAGATGTAGTACTTCTAACTTTGATGGTGATGAGCCAATAAAATGATGCTGCATTTGGTTTAATATCTCCTCTTGGCGTGCCCTTAGAGTACCCAATTCCGAAGTTAATGTTTGTATCTGTATCTTTTGATTTGCTACCTCAGTTTCAGCTACATTCAAACGTTCTTGTAAACCTTGTTGGGCAGTAGCAGCTTCCTCTTTTGCCCTCCTAAGAGAGTCCTCTAATTCTGTTGTCCTCCTTTTTGTTGCTGTAGTTGTATTAGGCTTTGGACCATAGCCAAGGCCTTTAATATATCCCGACCTTGTACCAAGTACATTATCAACAACTTCATCAATAGTCATCGGATTCTCTTTAGAAAAAGACCGAGCTCTTAAATCTCTCATTTTGTTCTACATAAAAAATATTACATAACTTAAACTAATTATAAGATAGAATGAATACATGTGACATGTAACTAAAATATTACTTACGTAGTTAGTCTCAGCCTCTAGAGATGACCATCCTTTTTCACTCGAGTAATGGCTGCTTTTGTAGAACTCAATCCTATTTGGCTCTACTCCTTCATGTTCCTTCACACCCTACACAATATGAAAATAATATGAAATATGACTAAAATATCATCTTAGTAAAACAAATGATAAATTTCTCCCATTTTAGCAATTCTGATCCCACATATCTTACTTTCTAACGTAGGCAGGGATCATAGAACTCAAGGGAAAAAAAAAACAAATAGAAAGGAAGAGGAAGAACTGACGCAGAATGCTTTCCGAGTTCGAACAACTCAAACATAAATAAAATAAAAATAACTGCTTTACATAGAAGATATGCCTTCCGTATAGAAGAGATCAGATATTAACTAAATCAGTGGATATATTAATCTTCAAATATAAAAGTATAGTTGATGGAATGTCTGATGAGAATCAAGTTTTCTACTTTTTTTTTCTTAGAAAAGGTAAGTTTTATTGAGTATCAACACTAACGTTGGGGCTGTAAATTAGGAAATGAGATCTAACAAGATTTCAGCATCATTTACAAGTTCCAGTTTACACCAAAACATAATAAGAGCTTAACAGTCAAGTTCTAGTAATTTACTACTTAAGAGCATGAAATGTCTAATATTTAACCAAGTTATATATCTAGTTTTAAGTGCTAAGTTATGTTATCAAAACATTCATAAACTGGATTAACATGGAAACAGGTGGTTAAAGAAGTGATTGATCCCAGTGCAAATATTGAGTTCAGAGTCAACACGACAGATGATCCTCACAAGAGGAAACCAGTTATCAACAAAGCAAAAGAAGCTAACCGGTTCACGAAATGCCAAATAAGAAAACTATAAATCCAATAACAAGTCACAAACAGAGCCTCGACAACAATAAATAGGCCAAACAAGTTCTAGAATACTCAACAACTGCAATAAGAAAACTTGCACAACAACAACAAGAAACTAACTTGATTTGAATTATGAATGAAAAATGGCAATACTTAAAAGTATGTGCAAGTTCTTTTCTTTTTTTCACCATTTTGAATATTAAAAATGTCCCTTGAGATTTCACTCTTCGCCTACCAAGCATAGAGATCGAGAAAGTTACAAAAAAGAAAAAAAAGTATAACTTACTATTTCAGCACGAGCAGCTACAAAAGCTCTTGATCCCATGAAATGATTAGATTTCAGCTTTGTTCGATTGACCTTGTTTATCTCGCATCGTCTCTACAAAGAATATATAAATATCAGTAAATAAAATCATAATGAAACAAATATGGTGCTAAAGCTTATTATCTTTTGCACTATAAGTTCTCAGATGTTAGCATAAAAGAATGGACAGAAACTAAAGAACCACATCAAGCTCTTCTCAAAGGTTGCATTTTTCAAGGCATTTAAAGGATCTTTTTTTCTCTTTTTTACTTCCAGTTTATTTTCTACTCTTATTTGTATCTTCTGTAAGGGTCTACTCATATCAATGTAATCCATATCATCCATGAATGAATGTTGCAGCTACAAAGTAGAGAAAAATATGTTACCGAAAATATCTTCTGTACATTTTGTTTGTTCGTATACTTAGTTACTTAAATTACCTTTTTCTTTGAGAAATCGTGAATGTTGTTTGCCAGAAAAAGATATAACGAGGCAAATACGAATAGAAATTACCTTATGCTCTGGATTCGCCCACATGTCACAGAGCCTATTCTAATTTTCTGGGGTCAACTCTGGCACATCAATTTTACGAGCCTCTTCCTCGGAGCTTGCACTTTCAAATAGCTTTTTTAATTTGTAGCGCCATTGTCGGCTTCTATTTTTCAGAATATCCTCACAGCTATCTTTGGTGTAATGCTCGTCCAAGTTAATTTCAAACTTCTCCTGCAAAATGAGAAGTTTTGAAGACACTCACAACACAATCGAAATTTCCTTTTCTGGTAAAAGATTAAAAACTAACATATTGATAATGTAATAAAATTTATCAAAATATAGAATCCTTACATGGCATCTAATTAATGCTACATCCTTATCCTCTCTTGTGAGTTCCTTCCACTTGTTTGGAAGCGAAAGAAAGTTGCGAGCAATAATTCCTAACTCATTTGATAGCTTTGCTGATGGAATTGCCTTAACTGGCCTTCCTTTACCAACTGGGATGTCTATAACCATCTTTCTTCCTATAGACTTCTTCATTTTCTCAAGACCTTTTCCCATTGTCCTTCCACGACCTTTCTTTATTCTAGTTAAATCATCTAATTTTAAAAAGTAAAAATCAGTTCAAAATACTTGCTAAAATTCTTAAATGGTAACCATGTATATATATTATAGTAATTAATTGCTATGCTACAAATGAAAACTCTACTGTTTCAAGTTTAAAATTAATGAATGTTTCAAATGTTAATATATTTGGTTCCAACTTAAACAGAAAAGAATCCTAGATGCTGGAATATAAAGATTGTTATTTCTTTCCAGTCAAGGAAAGTAAGAACTTGTTGTAACTTCTTATTGGGCGACAATCAGAAACTTTGTTTACATCCCCTCTTTTAAACACAATCCGTTTGTTTTATAAAGATAAACTCAAGAATAATATTGCAGTAGGTGTGAAGTTTAATTTATCAGATAATAACTTCCACAGAAATGAAAATCCCCAATATACCTTCGAGTTGCAATGGAATTGACCCGACCATAAGAAATTACTTCAATTTTACAGCAAAGGTTTCAATAAAAATAGTACTACCAAAAGTCTGAATTAGAAAGTGCAGGATATACTTTATGCATATAGAAAAACAATATGGAATGCACAGAACAAGCCAAAAAAAAAGTATTCATAAGAATAAACAACAAAAAAGTAGGAGTACACTGACAACAATGAGCAATAAGCATCAGAAAAAAGGACAACAAATAATAATTAATAGATACACTCCTAGTAAATATAATAAAAGGTACGTATTACCTGTATTAGGAGTAGGATTATTACTATTTGATGGATCAGATGATCGACTTGCTTGAGTAGAAGCACCTGTAATTGTGGTTTTTCTAGAGACACGTCCTCCTGGTGCCATTGATTTGTAAAATTCTACCAAAAATACTATATAATTTTAGTATATTCATTAGATGTAAAATCTATTAGTTTAACAAACCAAAAGTTAGAAATAACTAAAGAAAAATTCAAAAATAACATAAATCATCAAGCTGGAAAGCCTGATGCACATAATTTCCTAATAAGAGTTTACTGTCTTCTTCTCCTAAAATTTATTGAACTATTGAAGCATCACTAGCCGAGTTAAGTAATTAGCATAACATACCAAAGATCTATTTATGCAGAATTTTTTCTAATTTGAAGGCACATAAACTATGTTAAAACTTATACCGTATAAATGGAAGTTTTCAACCGTGAAAGTTGAAAGAAAAATCCAGCAACTCTTCACAGAGATAATCAAGAAAAGAGTGTGTGCAATGGTAAGCAATATGGACAACATTACAACAGATTATCTTGGAATTCTTTTGAAAGCTAATCATGATACTGCTGGAAGGGAGAAGATCATATTTGAAGAAATAAAATTATCAATGCTGAAAAAGAAACAACTCAGACATTTCTCTCATGGACTATTTTTCTTATAGCACTACACACTGACTGGCAAGACAAAGCAAGAGAAGAGGCACTAGACTTATTTGGGCAGCGATATCAAAATTCTGAAGACATATCAAAACTAAAAATAGTATGGGAACTATCAACAACTCTTTTATTTTTCCATTATATTAAATTTTTTCAAAAACTTATACCAAAGATCTTATAAGTTATACATGCAGCAGATTTAAAAGAAGCTGTGTGTCTGACAAAGATTGAGCCTAGTGAAGAAATGTTTACTGGTTTCAACAAAAATATAAATTACCCTACAGAATATTCACCTTAAAACACTTTGGTTCAGTTCATCTGAATTAAAGTGCCATTATCCGATCAAACAAATTCCTAAGGGCCACCAAAAAGCATGATTTGACTAAAATAGAAGCTTTAATACTATATTTCCACAATCCATCCACTCTTCCCTCAAAACCAGACAGAAAACATCAATATATACACAAAATAGATGCATACTCTGATAATATCTAATATTTNAAAAATAAAAGCATATCAATGTCTATGCTACAAAAAATTAATGAATTAATAATTCGATATATGATTGTGGCAAATTACAATCTATTGAATCTTATTCAAACATAGAGTAGGTGGAATGATACATACCTGTTCAGAAATTTTGCTTCACTTTGCAATGTATTTTTTCCAGCCATTTTTCTCATATATATATATATAGTGGTTATCCTGAAATTCGTTTGGAGCCAAAAATCCCAAAAACCAGCGCCAAAAGACGGTTTCTTTCTCCATTTTACAATGTTGTGGAATACTATTTGGTGGATATGGACGAGTTTGGTGGGTATGGACGAGGTTGAAGAGTTATGCCAAGGAAGGAGGTGGAGAAGTGCTTTACCCAATTTTCTTCTAACCCTAACCTTTATCTCTCTCTCCCACTAATTCTAAAATATCAGCCAACCTATGTAAAAATAGTATATACAGCCAATTTATATAATACTATTACAAATATATATGTAAAAAATAGTAAAAAGAAACTTTACCTTGTGAAAATAATACTAAAATGAAACTTTATTTTAGAACATATCCCAATTTTGGATGACTTTATGTTATAAATAAGTTATATCAAATATGTATTGCACTAATACAATATTCAAAAGATTTATTTCAAAAATTGATTTAACTATCTTAGTATAAAATAAAGTTTTAAACAGAGGGTGTTCATGAGAAATTTAACAAAACAGAAAAGGGATCAAATCAGAAAAAAAATCAACATTCTTTATTTGATTTGGTTTTGATTTTTAGTTTTAAGAACATATAAAATTTAATTATTTGATTTAAAGCAAGAATTAATCGAAAAAGTCGAACCGGATTGATTTTATAAATACCTATTTAGAAATTATAACTATATAAAATTTTATATTACAAATTGTTTCTTGCGCTCTTGGTTCGTAGCCTAATTTTTGCGCTTATAGTATAGTTTATATTCTATTTTGGTTTGTAGAATTTATTTCATGTTAAAAATAACTTTTTAAATTTAATTGAGTCCTTAAATTATTCATTATTATTCAATTATCATCAAAATATCTTGAGAATTAACAACTTTTCTTAATAAGTAATTCAATATAATTGCTAGAATATGTGTTTTATAATATATTTCACGTCTTTTTTTAAGAAACTGATAGAAAAATCGAAACAATCGATAAAATCAAATCAATAATAAACCGATTTGGTTTGGTTTGGTTTGATTCTAACATAACTATTGTACATGCTGAAAATCGACCAATTAGGTCATATTTTTATTTTTAGTATGTGAATGTCATATTTACTTAATCACAAATAATTTAATTTTAAACTTCTCATTATACCGTGATGAAATGAATAGGCACATAAATTTCTATGACATTTTTAAACCCCAATTTAATAAGTCCTTCTTCCTTTTAAATTTTGTATCCAATGAAATATCGTCACATCTCTATTTTAAAAGGCTTTCTGGAACTCGTATGAGGCTCCCCCTAGGCGGGGCACTATCAAAACACCCAGACACTTACACGTGGGGCAAAGTTTCATGAGGCTTATGCCCCAAGCGCTCGACTGTGCATGTTGAACATCCCTATAACGCTTAACGCTCAGGGCTCGCCCAATAGCTCTTACGCAAATAATGCGTTGAGTTCCCTAATAAGCTTTGTTGACGCTCATAATTCTATAACAAATGAATAATAAAAGCTCAACTCATTGGTATAATCGATAGTAACTCAAATAACGAGCCATACTATTGCATATTATTTAATTGGACATCATAACAGTGAATTTTTTATTTGAACATGTTGTAGAAAATAGATAGCCAAAATTTGTATCTTCATTTGCCATTGGACTTCATTAGGGGTGGGCATAGTTTGAAAAAATCCGAAATCCGAAGATTTTGGTTTGGCTTTTCGGATTACAAATTAGATTTTGGATTTAATTTTTATAATTTTTGGATTTCGGATTGGATATTTAATTTGGTACTTCGAATTATTGGATATTCAAAAATTTAAATTTTTATACATTATATTTAGTACATTATCCATATGCCAATAGTGCTACATCCAATACCCCACCCATTAGATTTTAATATACTCCATATTAATTACAAAGTTAATTACTATGGGCATATATCGGGTAAAATCGATAGCCCGAACTGAAAAAAGTTTATTGGATTATCGGTATAGGG
The DNA here is from genome assembly GCA_005239525.1 of Nicotiana knightiana. NCBI lineage: Eukaryota > Viridiplantae > Streptophyta > Magnoliopsida > Solanales > Solanaceae > Nicotiana > Nicotiana knightiana. The sequence continues at coordinate 40,440 of ML372280.1, forward strand.
TTATTAGGTAAAATGTCTTTAAGGTTTTGTGTTAATTTACTATTGGGTTATTGGGTCGGGTCTCGGTTTGCTCTATTTTATTAACGATTTAACCGATAATCCAATAAAACAACAACAACTACCCAGTATAATCCCACCAAGTGGAGTCTGGGGAGGATAGGGTAAGCCGTAATGATCAATTTATGTGAACTCTGTGTTTGTTTGAGATGCCATTTTTATGGAAAATACTTTCACTATTGATTTTATCTATAGATAATTTAAATGGGAAATTTAGTTAATAAGATGAATAAATCTATTTATTTTCTGAAGTTGTGATTTAAAAGAGGTGTTGTTCCTTGATGAATTACCTCTCATTTCATGTTGAAAACTTAGTATTGAATTATAAAGGTCGTGAATCATACTGAGGCAAAATGCCAAATTGTGAAATATTATTAGGTTGAGTTGTTCACTCCCGAACGTAGTATGAGTACGAAAACAACGCGTACCTGAGTCATCCAAAACCCAATCCGGACATTCGTCCAAGGCCCAAATCATCATACGAACCTGTTGGAACCTTCAAATCCCGATTCCGAGGGTGTTTATTCAAAAATCACAACTTAGCCAATTCTTCCAACTTAAAACTTCCGAAATGAGAATTCTCTTTCCAAATCGACTCCAAACTTCCCGAATTTTAATTACGACCACGCGCATAAGTCATAGTACATGAAGTGAAGATGTTCATGGCCTCAAACTGCCGAACGACACGCTAGGGCTGAAAACGACCGATCGGGTCGTTACACTGAACTTAAAAGATCCAATCCAATCCGAGTTTATATGGATTGGAGTTGGATTATCATTTCTTCAATCCGAAAGCCAAACCAAAATTTTCATATCCCATCCGAACTGCCAGAACGCCCGCCCCTAATCTTCATGTCTTAAGTTCTATGTCAAATTTGAAAGTAATTATGTATTTAATCTTGAAGGAATACTTATTTAAATTACAGTATTGATGAAGCTTATTAATTATTTTATATTAGGGAGGTAAAATGTGTAGTTTGATAATAGTTACTTAATAAATCATTATTTTTTATTTATCCAAAAATTAAGTTTGGTTAACTTTTATCTCATATTAACTTTAACTCTATTACATTATTTGTACTTGTAAAAAATATTGTAGATACTTTATTTTCTACGGAAAATATCTACTCACAAATAAATTTATTTCTTTACTGTAATAACTTGAATTGATTAAATTAGAATATCATGTGAAATAGAGGAAATTAAAAGACCAAATAAAAATTAACAATAAATTGACTTTGTTGAAAGATAATAAATGCATTTAAAGGTAGACCTTACCCCAAAATTCCAAAACTCAGCCGCAACAAGCAAAAAAGAGAAAGGAGAACGCCTCCTTCTTCTTCAAAATAGCAAAAAACCAGCAGCTGCTAAGGAAAATCGCAGCAGCAGCGAGGGAAAAGAGAAGCTGCGCACAACAAACTTTTGTGAAATTTCTGTGATAAAAGTATGTTTTCTTACAATTTGTTTTATTCAGTTGATGAGCTTCGTTACTGTTTTAGCTAGAAAACAGCTTACTCGCGTGAATATGTGGTTTTATCTCGAAGTTACATATAACAACAACAACAAAAACTACTACCCAGTAAAGTCCCACAAAATGGGGTCTGGAGCAGAGACGGACCCAGGATTTTAACGCGACGGGGCACCATTATTTTGTTTGACCAGCACCTCTAAAACCTTTTAGTATTCAGGGTGCCAAGTTATTTATATAATCATTTTCAAGGTATACACATATACATATATAAGATCTCTGCCGAAGTTTACGGGGTCCAGTGACCCCTCAACACTATAGATAGGTCCGCCTCTGGTCTGGAGAGGGTAATGCGTACTTTACCCTTACCCGATAAGGCAGAGAGGTTGTTTCCAATAGATGTGAAGATTAATTAGTTAGTTAGTTAGTTAGTGGTTAGTAGTAACTACAGTTAGGTTGTTAGAACTAGAGTTAGTAGACTTAACTATGGTTAAATTACTCATACATATATNAGTATAAAGGGAAGAAGCCATTCATGAAGTGTGAATACTACAATAAGCCAGTTCATTCTAAGGAGAACTGCTACAAACTTGTTGGATATCCAAATGAGTTCAAAAATAGGAAAGCATATGCTGCCAATGTAACTACTGGAACATTTGGAAATGATAAACCAATGCAGGAAGGTGAAGAGAAAGGCAATAATGGGGCACTAAAGGCAGGGTCATACTTCACTGAAGATCAGTACAGGCAGATTTTGAACATGTTGAACAAAGACACTGGATGTCAAGCCAACACAGCAGGTATGGCTACCTCCTTAATGGCAAACTTACCTGGTACAGAGTGGATTATTGATTCTGGAGCAACACATCACATTGCTGGTGAGTTAAAGGCATTAGTAACCAAAGATAAAGTCAATACATACAGAAATGAACAAGTTCATTTACCCACAGGAGAAAAGGCTAGTGTTTCACATATTGGTAAAGCAATCATTCTCGATAAACTGGAATTGGATGATGTACTGTTTGTACCTGAGTTCAAATTCAACCTTCTGTCAGTTTCTAAACTAACTAGGCAATTGCTGTGTTCAGTGAATTTCTTTCCTGATTTCTGCCTATTCCAGGACCTTTACAATGGCAAGGTGATGGTGATTGGTAAAGAAAAAGGTGGGATGTACATATTGAAGAAAGGATTCAAAGGAGATTTGGACAAATTCATCAAAGGAGTAAGACAGTTTGCATCCACAAGCACAAGGAAGGATGAGGAAGATGGAGCACTTTGGCACAGAA
>ML372281.1:0-64343 GCA_005239525.1 Nicotiana knightiana
TCCTATATTACTTGTCGACCACGTACACTTGCGTGTGCATTGGGAAATCAACCAACAATTATTAGTCATTAATGCTCAATCATTAAGAAGAGTAGACGTTATATTAAGAAATTCCATATAAAAAGGAATAAAACCTCACATATATACACATGTTTGAACCACTACTGAAATATATTTACTTTTATCTTATTGATTTCTTATTTACAAGTCTAAATCCTATTATTAGCTAATCTTTTTGGTTATCAAAAGCCGGAGTACTTCTTAAAATAGCTTCGACTAAGAATCCAATTCTTTGGTTAAAAAAATTGGTTCTGTTACCGGGAATCTGATAATATTTATTTTTTTGCGAATAACCTTATCGAATCATGTCGAATACCAACAACAACAACCAACAAAAAACTGGAACCCTAGTTCCATCGCCTCAGGGATCTCCACGAGGTTCAAGGGACAACTCCCTAGAAACATCTACAACTCACAACAATGATCAAATTGGAAACGAGTAAACAGGAGAACAAGACCCTGTGAAGCAGTTGGTTGGTGAATGTGTGAGTGAAGTTCTTCAAGCTTTCATGAGGGGGCTACCAACTGTGTCGCCCAGACCTCCTCCAAACAACACCGCGACTGTAGAAAATCCACAATCTGGACTAGCAAATTCAGGAAGTAGAGGCACTCTAAATGAATCACTTGGAGGAAGACCATGTATGTCTAATAATTCAGATTTACAATCTTTAACACTAACCTTGCAGAAATAGGTGAAGGAACAAAACGATCGCACCGAGAAAATTCCTGGAGTACCACCTGTCATCAAGGGTATTGATATTGATAAATACTCTCAACAACCCTGGAAGCCAAGTGCAGTACCTTTACCGATTCCTAAGAAATTGCTTGACGTACCAAAGTACGATGAGACAACTGATCCACGTGATCATGTTACTGATTTCACCATAGGAGTAAAAGTCAACAACTTGACTAAGCAATAAATTGAATCTGTGTTAGTCAAAACGTTTGGAGAGACACTCACCAAAGGAGCATTAACATGGTATTCTCTGTTGCCCAAAAATTATGTTGATTCTGTTACTGAGCTTGCAGATTTGTTTATAAAAGCACATTCCGGTGCACAAAAGTGGAAAAGAGAATGGAAGACATATTCAAAATAAAACAGGGAGATACAGAGTTACTTAATGAATTCTTAGATAGGTTTCAACGTGAAAGGATGGTTCTACCAAGAGTACTTGATAATTGGGCAGCTATGGCCTTTGCAAGTAATTTGAATGATAAAAGCTCTAGAGTCACGAGGAGACTCAAAGAGAGCTTTAGAGAGTTCCCAGCTACGACATGGAACCATGTTTTTAATAGGTACATCACCAAATTACGAATTGAGAAAGATACTATTGCCCAATCAAAAGCAGAAGACAGGATGAGTTCTAGACGCTCCGAATCAGAAAGGAGAACTGGCAAAAACAGGTACGATCCATACATGGGACCTTTGGGACGAGAGGCTCGTTCCAAATTTGAAAACCCACGGTCTGATCACAGATCGTCGAATAAAGATTCGAGCTTATCATCAAGATCCAGAAAGGATCGAGATGAGAGAAATATAGGTAATACAAGAATTGGAGATTATAATTTCAATGTAAGTACTTCCGAATTAATTACAGTATTAAGAAATATGGGTGATAAAGTTTGATGGCCCAAGGAAATGAGATAAAATCAAAACAAAAGGAACCCAGACTTCTGGTGTGAATTTCACAATGATCATGGGCACAAAACATCAGACTGCAGGTTATTGCAAGGTAAGGTAGAACACTTATTAAAATAATGTTATCTAACAAAACTGTTTAGTGAAAAAGATAAACAGGCATATATGAAGAATAGGCAGGTGCCCCCAAAACCACCATTTGCGAAGAGAACAATAAATGTAATAAATGGAGGAGAGGAGGTAAATGGAATAACTTATACTTCAGCAAGAAGGATGACCAAGTTCACAGTGACCCACGGGAAACGGAGTCGTGAGACTTTTGAGGTTGACAACACCTCATTCGACGACTCAGATGTTGATGGATTACTGCTTCCACATAACGACGCACTGGTAATATCTCTACTTATGCAACATAAAGAGAGTATTGATTGATCCAGGTAGCTCGGTCAATATCATTTTGCTGAGGGTTGTGACAAAATGTTAATAGGGTGCCGTGTAATTCCAAAAGCATGTTCCTTGTCCGGATTTGACAACTCTATTGTCATAACAAAAGGAGAAATTGAGCTTAATACCTATTTAGAAGGCGTCGTCAAGGAAACAAAATTTCAAGTTATAGATACATATATGGCTTATAATGTAGTCATGGGGAGACTATGGATCCATTACATGGATGCAGTACCATCCACCCTGCATCAGGTAATCAAATTCCCTTCCAGATGGGGAATCCAGCAAATTCAAGGTGATCAGTAGACATCAAGAAACATCAACTCAGTGATGCATTCCAATAAAAAAGAAATAGCGGAGGAACCAAAAGACGAGGGAGCAACTCAAACAGACACGATAGAAAATGATAAAGACACGGTGAATCAAATCACCATGGGTGTCACATCAAGACATACAGACATGGATTCCAGACCTGATGTTATTCAAGAACCAGAAGAGAATGAAAATATCAAGACAACGACTGAGGAGCTCGAAGTTGTTCCACTGTTCGAGCTTAAGCCTGAGCACAAAATCCGCATAGGAGAAAGGCTAAGCCCGACCAGAAGAGGTAAGTTAATTGAATATTAGAAGTTAACGCAGGTTGTTTTGCTTGGTCCCATTCAAATATAACAGGTATACCCCCAGAAGTGATGACTTATAAACTAAATGAAGACCCATCATTCGTACCTGTCAAGGAAAAGAAAAGAAAGAAGGGATCATTCAAGAATCAAGTGATCGATAAAGAGGTAAAGAAAATCTTAATAATCGGTTCAATACGTGAGGTAAAATATCCTAATTGGTTAGCTAATACCGTAGTGGTACCTAAAAATAACGGTTAATGGAGAGTATGCGTAGATTATACAAATTTGAATAGAGCATGCCCAAAAGACTCATTTCCATTACCGCACATAGATCAAATGATTGATGCCACTACAGGTCATGAATTATTTAGCTTTCTAGATGCATATTCTGGTTACAATCAGATAAAAATGGACACCTCAGACGAGGAAAAAACCTCCTTTATTACAAACAGGGGGACTTATTGTTATAAAGTCATGCCTTTTGGATTGAAAAATGTTGGAGCCACGTATCAAAAGCTAGTGACGAAGATGTTCTAGGAACATCTAGGGAAAACAATGGAGGTGTACATTGATGACATGTTGGTAAAGTCAACGAAGGCAGATGATCATTTCCAACATCTCTCGACTACTTTCGAGATCCTCCGCAGGTATAACATGAAATTAAATCTAGAAAAATGCGCCTTTGGCATCGAATCAGGTAAATTTTTGGGTTTTCTCGTATCAAATAGAGGCATTGAAGTAAATCCTGCTCAAATTAAAGCTATTGAAGAAATACCTGATGTACTAACGAGAAAAAAAGAAGTTCAAAGATTAACAAGTAGGATTGCAGCTTTAGGAAGATTTATCTCCATATCTTCAGAGAAGAGTTTTAAATTCTTCTCAGTACTAAAGAAGCAGAATCAGTTCGAATGGACTAAAGAATATCAACAAGCTCTTAAAGACTTGAAGTCTTATCTATTGAATCACCTACTACTGTCTAAACCAAAGGAGGGGGAAATGTTATACATTTATCTTGTTGTGGCAGAAATAGCCGTAAGTGTAGTCATGGTAAGGGGGGACAAAGGTATGAAATCTCCAATATACTATGTAAGTAAGTCCTTACTAGATGCTGAAACTAGATATCCTCATCTAGAAAAATTAGCTTTGGCTCTTGTAATAACCCGGCCGGTCATTCTGAGAGTAATATCCCCATTTTCCCCATTTCAGCTTCATTATATGTGGTTCCGCTTCATTATGTTGTGATAGATTGGTTGGCTCGGGTTCAAAGCGATTTTTTGATAGAAATGAGACACTTAGTCTCTTATCTTGGTTCAATAGCTGGAAAAGTCAATCGAAAGTTGACTTATTGGTAAACAACCTCAGAATGTAGATTTTATGGTTCAGATAGCTTCGTTAGGTGATTTGGGACTTAGGAGTGTGATCGGCATGTGGTTTTGATGTCCGGTGTAGAATTAGGCTTGAATTGGCGAAAGTTAGTTTTTGGCGATTTTCGGTAGGCAGTGGAAAATAGGCTATCGGGGTCGGAATGGAATTTTGAAAGTTGGAGAAGGTTTGTAGTTTCATTTTTGATAAGTGCACAAATTTTCAGATCAATCGGAAGTGTTTTGGATGGTTTCGGCATCTTTGGTGAAATTTAGAAATTTCAAAGTTCATAGGCTTGAATTTGATGTGAATTGGGTGTTTTTGCGTTGTTTTTGGTGTTTCGAAGGCTCGACTAAGTTTGAATAAGGTTATGGGATGTGTTGGTATGTTTGGTTGAGGTCCTGAGGGCCTCGGTGTGTTTCAGGAGCTTAATGGATCAAGTTTTGGTGTTGGAAAGTTGCAGATTTTGCTGGTGTTCAGGTCTTGTTTTCTTCTATGCAATCGCAGGGGTAAGGATGCGATCACATAGGCTTGTTTGAGGCAGCAGGTAAATTACTCTATGCGATTGCGTGTGTGGCTATGCGAACACATAGGGAATGGGTGCGTGAGCAGGCTGTGTGGCTAATGCTGTGCGAACGCGGGGTCTGGACGCGAACGCGCAGAGGAAGCCTGGGCAGTGCTTTCCGAACGCGTGGCGTTTCACACGAATGCACTGAGGAAGGGCAGCTGGGCAGAATCTTTTAATCATCTAAACGAGGGATTAGTTCATAATTTCAAAAATCCATTAGAGAGCTCGGGAGAAGGTGAAATTAAAAGGAATTTCAGTGGAGTTCTTGGGGTAAGTATTCTTCTCATATTTGGGTCAGTTCCGTGATTTAGTCTTGGTATTTATCATTTCATTTGAGGAATTAGAGTGAAAGTTGGGAAAAATGAGAGGAAAGAATTGGAAATTTCTTTTGATGATTTAAGTGGGCAATTGAGGTCGGATTTTGGTAAACTTGGTATGGGTAGACTCGTGAGGGAATGAGGATTCAAGTTTTGTTATTTTTATCGAATTTCGAGACGTGGGCCGGGGGCTCGAGTTTGGCAAATTTTCTGGAATTGCGCTTAATTTTGATAGTTTTCGTTTGGGGTTCATCTCCCTAGCATATTTTGATGTTATTGATCTGATTTGTGATAGTCTCGAAGCAATTAGGAGCCAATTCCATGGGCAAGAGCATTGCGGAGTAGCTTTTGTGCTGTTTTGAGGTAAGTAACGATTGTAACTCTAGACTTGAGGGTACGAAACCCCGGTATTTCATATTGTTTTGGTAAATGAGGTGACACATATTCTAGGTGACGAGCGGGTGGTCATGCACCGATAGGGATTGTTACTTGATCCGTCCCGTGGCGACTATTAAGTTGCGTATTCGATTTGAAACCTTACGATATCCTGTATTTTAGAAATTTATATTTGTTTATGGGCTGTAATCCATATTTGGGGCCTTGTGCCGACCTGTTTAGACCCTCAGAGCTACTTTTACACTATTCTCACACTATCCTGATAGAACAATTGTTAGCTCAGTCATGTTTTCTGCTTGTTGTTATTTTCACTATTATCACACTGTTTTGAAACTCTGAGAGGTATTTTGGGGCTGAGTCCCGTGAGTTTAGATGATTTTCCCGAGTGGCTTGTGGGGATGACTAAGTGAGGTCGAGATCCGAGCATGTGAGGATAGTTATGGATCGGGCTGCACGCCGCATCAATATATACAATATACATTATATATGGATCGGGCTGCATGCCGCAGCAATATATACAATATACATTATATATGGATCAGGCTGCATGCCGTAGCAATATAGCTTTTGGGCAGTAGGAGCCCTCCCAGGAGTCTGTACATCCCCAGTGAGCGCAGTCGACTATTATATGGATCGGACTGCACGTCGCAACGTATGTTATATGGGTCGGGCTGCACGCCACATCATATGTTATATGGATCGGGCTGCACATTGCAGTAATATATATATATATATATATATATATATATGTATGTATATATGTATTGGATCGGGCTACACACGGCAATGGTTGTTATATGGTACCTGATGAGTGAGAGTGATGAGTGTGAGCATTGACTTATGAGAGTATAGTCACGAGTGACTATGGGGCTTTATTTGTGAGCGACACTGTGCCCGAGTGGCTAATATTTTTATGAAACTACAATTTTCGCTTTTCTTTAAACTGAGCCTCTTTGATAAATGTTGACTAATGTTTTATACTAGTTTAAACGGAAAAACTAGAGTTTTGTGAAATCTTTGGTAAATGTGGACTCTTGACTTGATCTATTACCTTTACTGCTACTTATTTTTATGAAACTCTAAAGTTTAAATGCTCGTCACTGCGCTCATGTTTTTAGATACTTTGGTTAATTACTGAGTTGGCGTATCACGTTACTCCCTGCACCTTGTGAGCAGATTCAGGTACCGAAACAGGGTGATAATTGAGCTACCCCATTTGGAGCATTGTTCGGAGATTGTGAGGCAGCTGCTCGGTGTCCGTAGCCTACCCTTTCTCTTTCCTACACTGCCATTTTACTTTACATTCCCAGAACTATTGTAGTAGAGGATCTGTATTAGACTGTATCACCTCTTAGATGCTCATGACGGTTGACTCCAGATGTTGGGGTTGTGTTTAGATGTTCTAATCATATTTATTGTTTTGAAATGCTTAAGAAACAGAACTTTTATGAACATTTTTGGATATTTGATGTATTAAAAGGAAAATCATTATGTTAATTTCAGTGAATTGGCTAGCCTAGTATCACGATATGTGCCATCACGACCAATATAGGTTTTGGGTCGTGACAACTCTAATCATGGCAGCTAGAAAGTTAAGACTGTACTTTCAGTGTCAGCCAATTACTATTGCAACTTCATATCCTTTGAGAAATATTTTGCATAAGCAAGAACTGTCAGGTAGACTGGCTAAATGGGCAATATAACTAAGCGAATGTACCATAGTCTATCAATCTAGGACTGCAATAAAGTCTCAGGTTTTAGCCGATTTTGTCGCAGATTTAACACTAGCTTAATTTCTGAAGTAGAAAAAGAGTTACAAATCTTTACCGGAGCTAATCCAAGAATGTGGACTCTATTCACCGACATCTCTTCTAATATCAAAGGAGCCGGGTTGGGAATTGTTTTAATACCACCTTAGGGTGAAAAAATAAGGCAAGGTATTAAATGTTATCCCATTACTAACAATGAAGTGGAGTATGAAGCTGTCATTGTAGGACTCGAATTAGCACGAGAACTCTCAATTGAGTAGATCCTGATCAAAAGTGACTCTCAACTAGTGGTGAACCATATGCATGGGACTTATACTGCTAGAGAGACTCGAATGCAACAATATCTAGAAAAGGCACGAGTCCTTGTGAAACAATTACAGTCATGGAAGATTATGCAAGTACATAGAGAGGAAAACGCAGAAGCGGATGCGTTAGATAATCTTGTAGCAATTACCGATGTAACGAATAAAGAAAATGCTATTGTGATATAATTATTTCATTCAGCAATTGACCAGGACAAGAATGAGGTAACATTTAATAATCTAACCTGGGATTGGAGAAACGAAATTGTAATTTTCTTGCAGAATGGTACCATGCCTAAAGATAAGAAAGAAGCTCAAGAACTTCACCGAAAAGCTGCACGGTACTGCCTAGTTTGTGACACTCTGCATCGCAAAATGTTTGGAGGTCCCCTATCAAGGTGCCTTGGACCAAACCAAACTGAGTACGTGATGAAAGAATTACACTAAGGACATTGCGAGAACAACACAGGTGCAAGATCCTAAGTCAAATCCCTAATGAGAGTAGGGTACTATTGGCCTAAGATGGAAGAAGATGCTGAAAATTTCGTAGCTAAATGCGATAAATGTTAGCGATATGCTAACAATATGCATCAGCCCACAGAATTACTACACCCTGTTGTATCACCTTGGCCATTTATGAAATGGGGAATGGATATAGTAGGACCTCTACCCCTAGCCAGAGGAAAGGTACGATTTTTACTTGTATTAACAGATTATTTCTCAAAATGGGTGGAGGCAGATGCTTTTAAACAGGTGCGAGAAAAAGAAGTGAAAAGTTTCATATTGTGAAACATCATATGTCGTTTTGGTGTAACAAAGGAAATTGTATGTGACAATGGCCCACAATGTACAGGCTCTCAAATCACAGAATTCTTCAAAAGCTGGCAAATCAAACGAATCACTTCTTCACCATATCATCCTGTTGCTAACGTGCAAGCTGAGTCAACAAATAAAATCATTGTTAACAATCTGAAGAAACGATTGGAAAAATCTAAGGGAAATTGGCCTGAAGAACTACTGGCAGTATTATCGGCTTATAGAAATACTGCAAAGACAACCAGGGGAGAAACCCCATTCACGCTTGTTTACAACTCAGAAGCTCTAATACTAGTGGAAATTGGTGAACCGAGCATGAGATTCACAACAACAGCAGAAGAAACAAACAATGACGAGTTGAGAACAAATCTGGATTTACTCGAGAAAAGGAGAGAAGCTGCTTTAATACACATGCAAGCTCAAAAGAAAATCATAAAGCGATATTACAATAGAAAAGCTCACCTCAGATACTTCAAAATTTGGGACTTTGTCCTTAAGAAAGTTTTTCAATCAACAAAGGAGGCTGGAGCAGGAAAATTAAATCCAAATTGGGAAGGATCCTATAAAGTGCGTGGTATTGCTGGAAAAAGAGCTTATGAGCTGGAAACCATGGATGACAGAATTTTACCAACAAGTTGGAACGCTGTTCACTTGAAGAAATATTACTTCTAAGGAGAAGGAATATCCACGGTCAGGTATCATTACGTTCAATTTTATTTAGTACAGTTAAAATTATACTAACCATTTTATATGATAGGAATAAAGCTAATCTATAACCAGATGATGATATTAGACCTGAATAGACACGAGGAAAAAACTGAATTCCCGGTCTAGGGTTACAACTTTCTGATGGACGTTTCAAAGGGTTAAGCAGTCATCATGTAAACTATATACCTTCGAGTCCTGTATGTTTTTTCTTTTTCAGGAAAAGGACCACAAGAAAGGAATAGTCAGGTGCTCGAGATTTCATTCTTCAAAGCTCAAACACTTGGGGGACTATACAATATGGAAAGAGGCAAAGAATACTATCAAAAGAGTGAAAGTTCAAGCCTGAAGATCCATTTTTCCCTACAAGTTAAAAGTTATGAGCAGAATCAAAGAGCCAAAGAAAAAAACACAAAGACTGATTCAGAAACCTACAAAGAACACACTAGTGAATATAAACGAATGTTTAGGTTAAAGGAAGAATTTAGTTAACGGGAACCCCCGTGTTTATTCAAAAACCTGTTGTAAGAGAGTCATAGACAATGCTCAAACACATGTAAAATGTTACGGATGTTCGAATAATATAAAGACTTTTTGCAAAACATTATTGGGAAAAACATGTGAATTTCTATCTCTCTTTTGTATGTTTACACCATTATAAAGTTGAGACGTCGTCATCATTAAGTGTCGTTCACAAAAGGGCCCTCTTTTATAAATCGTTCTTATTTCAAAAGACACGAAATACTGAAGCATTTTTTAATGCAAAATTAAATACCAAAGGGGTAAAACAAAAATCCGAACGTAAAGCATGCAAACACTTAAGAGTAAAATGAAAACTTGAAAAAAACACAAGTCATGCTAGGAAATGTAAATATTAATATTATATAATGGTAAAAATTAAGTATTAACTTAGCTTAAAGCAAAAGTGTTTATACAAAGTTGCCCCTAAGTTGTCATTGGGGACTTAGTAAACCAAACTTCACCCCCAAATAGGACCGGGGGTAACCACCAACTGTTCCTAAGAAGAAAAAAAGAAGGGTTGATAAACACTTTCACTAGGCACTGGCAGGATTATCTTCATCAGCAGGAAGAGCGGCTTGAGATGGCGAGGCTTGGGCAAAAACTTCATCAGGCACGATATCATCACCATTGGAACTTCAACTTCAGGTGATGAAAAATTTTGACTTTGCCGAGATTTTTCAATCTTCTCCTTAGTCTTGGCAATTTCAGCTTCTAAATCAAAATTTCCTTGGCCTATTTCTGTCAATGTGTCAAGCCGGGCATTAAAATAAGCCCAACTCACATCAACAGCTACCTTATACTCAAGATCATCGTAATATTTCTCCCATTGTTCAATATCGACTCTCAGCTCATCTCTTTCAACCAAGATAACATCATAAGAAGCCTGCAAATGGGCGAGAGATCTTTCTAGAAACTGGATCTTGTTTGAAGATTCATGGAGGTCCTCTTGGTTCTGGGTAAGTGATTGCACAAGTTCACCAGCATAAGCCTCTGTCTGGTCCAACAAAGCCTTCAAGCTTCTTATCTCTTCAGTAGCATGGGAAAGCTGCTCCGCACAGGAAGACTCCAAGATGTTTTTATCCTTGCCTGCTTGACTTAATGAAGCCTTCTCGATGGCCAATTCCGCTGCAATTACTCTAATTTGCTGCTCCAAGGTACAATTCTCCTCCTCTACTGCCTCCATATCAAGTTGAAGACTCGAAAATTGCTCCTTCCAGTTATCAGCCTCGGTATGATAGTCATTCGCTAATTGCAACATATGAACGATCTTTTTCATCAATTTTGTACCAATAAGATTGATTTGCACAAAAAGAGAAGTCAGATATTGGTACGGGATATATAAAAAAGGGGAAACAGTATAAAAGATACCTTTAAGGACGAGTGTACAATCTCGTTCATCCAAGTTAAAGAGCTATGACTTTCCAACTTAGACTTTTCAACCGGGCCTATCCGAGGGTTAAACTACACATCCGTCTGGCCTGATTTCTTTAAGAGGCTACCTCCCGTAGGAACCTCTATTATAATTTGCTTCCTCTCCCCACTATGGAAGATTCTACTTTGAAAATAGAAGGCACGAAATTAGGGGCAGATGAAGGATCCACAGATGGAATAGGCGAGGGAGCAGAAACAACATCAGGTACGGCAGACGAAAGTTCCACTGGAGCAGATGGAGGAAAAATAGCAAGAGGTGCTTCCTCTAAAACTGTGCCAAAGCCTCGGTGGAGTAATTGTTCAATTGATTCATTGGCAGAGGAAGGAGTTGAATCTTCAGGAGCGGAAAGCTCTGACTCAGGCGCGGAAGGTGGATCATTAATTGGAACAGATTCATCATCAGACACGACCTTTCTTCTTTGTGACCTCCGAATCGGCGAACCTTCCTCCTGCTCTTCCTCATCTTCCAAGGTCCGAGACCCACTTGCTTTCCTTTTTGATGAAGAGGAGTTAACAACAATTTCTTGTTCCTTAGCCAAAGAAAGCTTCGAAGTTGATAGTGCAGTAGCAGAGACTCCACGAGCGGAAAACCTTGACAAATAAAAGGGGTTAGAGATGTTTCAAAAGGAGAAAGAAATGAAATATAAAAAAAAAACCTACCGTGGGTTTTCAATTTCCAACCAAACCTCGCCGAGAGTTATTTCCAAGAAGGTTCTTCCATTGGAGAAATCAACAAAAAAATTTTCCATCCAACCACGGAAACTGGAGACCTCCTCAACGGTTCCCATGGTTGCTCAAGAAGAAAAAAAAATAGTCACGGTACTGAGAATTTATAAAAAAAAAATATAAAGAAGAAAGTGAGCAAAACTTTACTCACGTGCAAAGTTCCAGTTCTCAGGGAAGGGGAGATTCTCTTCACCTACCAAACCTTTAGTAGGGACAACAACATACCATACATACCACCCTCTATCTTTATCATCATCAGGTATAACCAAAACTCTTTTACTCCTAGTCGCAAGAGTAAAAACTCCTTGGCGGAACAACATAGGAGAATAGAGATGAATGAGATAATGAAAAGTAAAAGGAACTGAAGCTAAGGTGGCCAAGTATCTAAGGCGTGCTACTGCCTCTAGATAAGAGGACCTATCTTTCCCAAGAACACATTAAAAAATCGACAAAACCCTATGATGACAGGGTCGATGGGAGGCTTGAATCCTAAAGTAAAGGGGTAAGTATACACAAAAGAATACCCAGTTCTGTAGAGGTTATTCTATGATTCTCATTCGGAAGCAAGAATGGAAAGTCATATTTCCAATAACAATCTCTACGCATGAGTGAAACTAAACCCTCAATGATTTGAGTGGGGTAAGATGAGCACGATCATGAGATGTCATATAATAAAGTTGTTTTCTTATGGCCTCACTATCCTTTACAAAAGAAAACTCAGCAGGAACAATTTCATCAACTTTTGGCTCACGAAGTGGTTCGTTAACATTATCATTATCCCCGTGGAGTCCGAGGCCGTTGTCACCATGTGTAGCTGTGTTTTGTGAGTTTGACATGATTTATCCTGAAAATAAAATTCTTGACAAAAAACAAGCGTAAAATAGTGTGTTATACTAGAATTAACACTGAAAAATCAATATTATCCTTAGCCCCACGGTGGGTGCCAACCCTTTTACCTCAAAATACGAGTAGCAATTAAACTTTTAATATAGTTATAAGGATATGTGATCTAATTCAATGCCAATTGATAAATAGCTAAATAAGTAAAGGAATTAAACAATTAGAATGGATCAAACCAATGTGGTAGCAAGTTATCGATCCCGATCTGAATTAGACTCGATATCAAGTGCCAAGAACAGTAAGAGAATCAATAGTAATATGAACAATGAGAAATATAAAGAGTTAAGGGCGAATAAAAGAGTGAAATGCTTTGTATTTCTCTGTAATGGCATAAGTGGTAAGTGCGTATGATGATGATAATATTAATATTTTTTCATAAAAATGAACAGGATTCCTCTTTATATAGTAGAGGAATCCTAAATAAGGTATGACTCTAATTTCGGAAGTAAAATACATGATTGATACCATTAATCGTTAATGGTTCTATCGGTTCCGAGATTCTCGCCGAGATTTGTTGTTGATCGTGGATATCTCGTGATTCTGTTACTGTGGTGTTGATTTAGCTTGACCTCAATCCCTTCGTCTTCATATTCTCTGAGCCCGGACTTGCTTCGGTACCGGCTCATTCTCGAGACATACCCTCAAACCCGTAGAATCAGGTATCCTCGATTTTTACCGTATATAAAGAGTAAGATGGTTATTTTATTAAAAAAATAAATGACTTAAGTTGTTTTTCCTCATATGATGAAGTAAAATATCTTTTTATTATTTTCAAAAATATAATATAAAAAAAACACCAAATATATTATATAGTTTACAAATTTTAGTACCGATTCTCTCTTGATGACATCTAGTTGATGAAATCTATGTAGCTATTAGATGCCAAACTTGACTTATTTCAAATTGTTTGAGTTCATATTGCATTGCATTCACCCAGTCTGCATCCTGAAAAGCCTCAACAACATTTTTAGGATCAATAAGAGATAGGAAAGCATAAAAAACACACAGATTCTTTAAAGAGGATATGGTTTTGATTCCAGATGTTGGATAAGTGATAATGTTCTCAATATGTGAGAACTTTGATATATGTATGGTTTCACAACCAACTGGTTACTCCTTGAAGTTCCTTCAGTGCCTTGTTTTTGTGGAACAGGATCAGGTCCAGGTTCTAATGAGGTTTGGAAATTAATTTGTTTAGTTCGCCCTATCATGTTGCTAAGGAGGGATGAACTTGTCCCATCACTTGTTCCTTCCTCCAATGTTTCTCCAGTTTGGACTGGGTTTCTGACCAGCCCAATTTCTTCATCCTCTTGTTCCTGTCTCTCAGAAAGAATGTTAGTTGCATCAAAAACTACAGGCACACTTTCTTCAACACACTTAGTTCGTTTGTTATAGATTTTATAATCCTTACCATGTGAATAACATCCCAAGAATACCCCCTCATCACTTCTGGGATCATACTTACCTAGGGAGTCTTTACCATTGTTCTGCACAAATCACTTGCAACCAGCCCTAAGGTGGGATATATTTGGCTTTCTCCATTTAAGTAACTCATAGGGAGTCTTCTCTACAAGTGGTCTGGTCATGCACCTGTTTATGATATAGCATGCAGTATTAATAGCTTCTGCCCAGAAGCTATGAGGTAGTTTACTAGAAAGAAGCATAGTCCTATCCATATCTTCACGTGTCCTATTCTTTCTTTCAACTACTCCATTTTGTTGTGGAGTTCTAGGAGCAGAAAAGTTGTGATCTATGCCATGATCATCACAAAATTCAGCAAATTTAGCATTTTCAAATTCATGTCATGATCAGACCTAATTGATGCAAGTTGATTTCTTAATTGTTTTTGAATTTTTCTAAAAAAGGAAGTAAACATGTCAAATGCCTCATCTTTAGATGTTAGAAACAATGTCTAGGTAAATCTTAAATAGTCATCAACAAGCACCATCACATATCTCTTACCACCTATGCTTAAGGTTCTCATAGGACCATAAAGATCCATATGGACTAGTTCCATCGATCTGGTGGTACTTACCACTTTCTTACTTTTGAAAGAGGATCTTACCTGCTTTCCCCTTGCACAAGCCTCACAGACTTTGTCTTCCTTGAACTTAATGTTAGGCAGACCTATCACTAAGTCCTTGGAGACTAGTTTATTAAGTTGACTCAGACTTGCATGCCCAAGTCTCTTATGCCAAAGGAGGGGATCACTGTCCAGCACACTTAAGCATGATAATTCATTTTCTGAAAGTGTGGACAGATCTATGATGTATATATTGTTCACTCTTTTTCCCCGCAAAAAAATCTTGTCAGTGATAAGATTTATTACAAAATATTTTGTAGAGGTGAATGCTACCAAGTTACCTCCGTCACATAGTTGTCACACACTGATTAGGCTATATTCCAAGCCATCTATTAGGTAGACATTCTCAATGGAACGAGTTTCATCCTTACATACCTTACCAACCCCAATGATTTCACCTTTCTTTCCATTTCCAAAGGATACATTTCCTCCTTTGAGGTCCTCAAGTGAAAGGAACTGGTCATTGTTACCAGTCATGTGTTTTGAGCAGCCACTATCCATGTACCATATTTGGCTACTTCCTTTCACTTGAACCTCCAAAAGAAAATCAGGGGTTAGTCTTAGGAACCCAAACTAGGTTGGGTCTCTTTCTATAAGCAAAAGGAATTAAATTCTTTTTAGCCCAATTCGATAACCAATTTTTCCCTCGAACAAAACTTTTATTCTTTTGACTAGGCTGCTCTTTTGCATTGCATTCACTTTTGTAGTGACCAGTCTTACCACAGTGGGTACAGATTTTGTTCTCAGGAAGGGTGAGGTACTTGCTTTTAGGATCCCATTTAGGCAGCTGATTCCCAAAGCCAAGTCCTCTCTTATTGCTGCTATAATATTCCTGTAGCCATGTCAAAGCATCAGAGGATCTGTTCCATTTACATGTTCTGTCTAGTTCATGCTTGACCTCACCAAGTTCCTCCTTCAACATTCTTATCTGTTCATCCTTCCTATACAAATCTTTTAGTTTTCCTACATTTTCTTCTAAGGTGAGTTGAGAGTTATCACCTATCTTTTTACTGGTTCCTACTTTCAATTTTAGATTTTTAGATTTTAACTCTAGGACATTTGTCTCAAGTGGATGAACCTGGTTCTTCAGAGGAGTGTTTTCTAAAGTCTCACTTACTATGAGTTTCAGGATTTTACACTTTGCTTTTAAAATTACACACTCCTTAGACAGTTGTTCCTTTTCCTTATTAATTACTTCCGATTCATCAATAAAGTCTAGCAGTAATTCAGAGAGTTTTTCTTTGGTCAGGAATTTAATCTTGTCTTTAAGATGAAATATACTTACCTCAGATTCATCATCTGATTCACCAATTTTCGTAAGTTCTTGTTCATCTTCATCTTCATCACTTGACTCCTCATCTGAACTTTCGCCCAAGCACCGACCATAGCCTTTGTTGATACTTTGTTTTTTTTTTTTTTTTGGGATGAGCATGTTCCTTTATTCAGACCTTTCCTTTTTCCATTCAACTTCCCACTGAGGGCAGTTCTTGATGTTATCTTCCCACATTTGTAGCATCCTTCATTAGTTGATTTTTCTGGTACCCTTGCCTTGTTGTAGTTTCCACCTTTTGCGGAGCCCTTTCCTCTCATAAGACATTTCTTGAAATTCTTGGTGATCATAGCCATTTCATCTTCTTTCATATCTTCTTCTCCTTCAGTGATTCTCAATGCTAGACTCCTTTCCTTCTTGGGAACATCCATCTTCATTGTCTGCCTTCTTAGTTCATAGGCAGTAAGATTTCCAATTGGCTCATCCAGTTTGAGAGTTTCAATGTTCTTGGACTCTTGAATTGCAGTGATCTTGCTCTTCCAAGATACTGGAAGAACCCTTGTCAAAATATTCTTGACCTTTTCTTCCTCAAGAAGAGTCCTTCCAAGATATTTCTATTCATTAGTCAATGTAGTGAACCTAGTGTACATCTCCTGAATGGTCCCTCATTCCTTCATAGAGAAATTCTCATATTAAGAATATAGTAGAGTACCTCTAGATCTCTTCACTTGAGCAGTTCCTTCATGATCCACTTGAAAAGTGTCCCAAATTTCCTTGGTAGTAGTACACTTTTGAATTCTACTGTACTCATCTAGACCAAGTCCACACATAAGCCACTTCTTGGCCTTAGCATTTTTCTCCCACTTTCTCAAATCCTTAGCAGTGTAGTCAGCTCCTGTCTTTGGCACATCTACTACTTCAGCATTTTTCTTCATGGTGGTAAAAGGACCATCAGTAACAATATCCAATAGTTATTAGTCTTCTCCAATTATATGGTCTTTCATCCTGTTCTTCCACCAAAAGTAGTACTGGCCATTGAATAGTGGAGGCCTAGCGGTTGATTGTCCTTCTCAGTTCCTAGGTGGTGCACTCATCTTGATCTTTTCCTACGATGTTAGCCTCTTAAAGGATAACCCGCTCTGATACCAGTTGAAGTTCTAAAACGTCAATACCACACAAGAGGGGGGGGGTGATTTATGTGGTGTCCGATTTTTGCATGCACTAGTTATGAAGGACCAGGTTCTTCTATGTGTTCCCACCTATACTGTTTGCGGAATAATAAATACAGAAAATAAAGAACACAAGGATTTTACGTGGAAAACACATGGCTCAAAAGGTAAAAAACCACGACCTACTTTCCAGTAGGATTTTCCCAAATACTCCACTAAAATAACTGAGCTAAAAACAACATTTACAAAAACTCTTTGTAAACCTAGGATTAACTCTAATCCCTTTGTGACAAACTACCTTCTAGATATTTGCGACAAACTTCAAGTTAGCTATAACTTGAACACTCAGTACCTATTACAAATGCTTCTAGATAAAGCTAAAAGGGTACAAATTGAAGTCCCTAATACAAGTAAACTAGACTAAAAGACAACAGTTGGAACTAGTTCTTCTAGCTGGTCCAAGTAGCTTCAGAGTCGCACACTTAAATCTCAAACGAACTGCTTGCAAAATTGCTTGCTAATTGCTCTCAATTCTTTCTTTGCTTCTAATTTTGTGCGTCCCTGTAAAAAAAGAACAATCTTCAATATATAGGATAACTTGACGAGAGATGTTCTAGAGTTCTAATGCTACTCTTCCTTGGTTAAGAGTTCTAGTTAATCTCAACTCCTCGAATTCTTCCTTATCTTTGATTCTATTTTTACTGAGTAAGGAGTCCTTTTCCTTATTATTTTGCAATCATTTCGATCATGAGATATCTATTTAATTTGCATATTTTGTTTATTTCCTGCATGTGCACCTCACGTGACTTTAACTCTGCATGTGTTTATGTCTCCAGTGATGGACCTGGTTCATCTTTGAGTTCCTTTGTCAATCTTCAAAACCATTCAATTTCTTGGGCCAACAGTATGAAACCCTGAAATACGTGTTATGTGATTGGTATTGAAGTGACGCACATGCTAGGTGGAAGGGGTATGGGCGTGCACCATGTGAATTGGGACTGTGTTGTTTCGATGGCACTGTATAGTAGTCATATTTTTTTAATATACGTGTTTTCACCATGCGATAAAGTAAATGAGATGTAAATCATACTAGATATCATGTTTAAGCTTTATATCGATAGGGTTGGGACCCATAATCATCGTTTCTTGCTATCATTTCAAAGATTTCATTGATATTTCGCACTCAGTCATATTCATGCATTCATATCATATCTCAGTCTCAGTTGTTATTTATTGATACATCATATCATTGTTGTCAGAATAGTTTCATGACATTGTGAGCCCGTGAGTGAGACTGGAGAGATTGATGACTGAGTGAAATCGGGGGCCTGTTTGTGAAGATATTGATACTATAACACGTGATTTGTCCGTGTATCACGTGAGTTGTACGTGCGGATCTAGATATTGATATTATAGCACGTGAGTTGTCCGTCCAGCACATGAGTTTTCCGTGGGGATTATAGCGCTTGGGCTGTTGGAGCCCCTCCGGATTCTGTACACCCCTGTGAGCGCGGTTGATTATATTGAGGGATGGATGTTCCCTGGACATAGATCTTGTGCAAAGCATTTAAAAACCTAGAGATGTATATTCTCCATGGGGCCCGATTGGCCTTCCTCGGTACTGAGTGACTGATGGTCAATGATGTACATATTCCAGGATGGATCTTCCCTGGGTCGTATGGGCCATATACAGTACTGAGTGGTTGAGCATGATGAGTGAAAAGTGTGAGACAGTGAGATTGAGTACTCTAAGATGTGAGTAGATGATTCATCTCTAAGATACATAGAATTTTCATGCACACATGGCATACATGCATAGAGATGCATTTTTCCTCATGTTATATCATATCACGTCATTCATGAGTTTTTACACACATTAATATGTAGGCATGGAGAGGTATTTCACACTTGTTATCTCTAGAGAAAATGAAACATCTCATTTACTGTGGAAAGGATATTTGGAAAAATTACAATTTTCAAACTTGTATTTTTGGCATTTTCGATAAAAGATTTGGCTTTTCACTAAGATACTTGAAAATCATGACTTTTCTGGAACTGTGAACGAGATGAGCATTTTTATTTCTGAGACACCTCTTTTATAATTGTATTATGTTGTTATGAATTGTTGTGGGATATTGGTATTGGACTCGACCTTGTGTTAGCCTGTCACTGCTTTCAACCTAACGTTTGGTTTGTTACTTACTAAGTACATACGGCCGGTTGTACTCATACTACACTTATGCACCTTGCACGAGATGTTGGCTGTTGATGTTGCTGTGTTGGATGGGAGCTGGATTGAAGATGTACTTGCGTGCCGGTTGTAGCTTCCCCTTGATCGTGGTAGCTTTAGATCTATAAAAATCTGTTTATATACTTTTCAAACAGATGATGTAATTATTTCATTTCAGCTTTGTAACTTTTATTCTTAGAAGCTCATGATTTGTACTACCAGTCCTTGGGAAATATTTAGGATTTAGATATTTTGTTTTACTTAATGTCTTATTAAATTTCATTAAAATTGGATAGTTGTTTATTGCCTTGCCTAGCAGGTTGGGTTAGGTACCATCACAACTAGTTAGATTTTGGGTCGTGACTTGTGATTCCATGGTTGAGGTGCGAGATGTGATTTTGGTGTGCTAATGATTGGCCTGTGTGAAGGAATTGAGGCCCGATTTTGACTGTAGCTTGAGCACTGAGATTTCGATTGTGGGAGCAAGTACTTTTGGGACTTATATGTCTGTTGGTGTCCCTATTAGTGGAATTTGTGATTGGATGACTACGCAGTGAGTATGATTTGATTGCGAGATCTGTTCTGGTTATTCGAATGTGACGAGAAGAGTTTGCTTAAGAGGTAGCAAGGACTATAAGGTGTTTAATTTTTGTCTTGATTTGGGGTATGGTCTCGAGTTATTGGTGTGCTGAAGGACCTCTCATGTTGTTTAGTTGTGGAGTGAAGTAGATTTTCATGTCTTGTTATGAGTTCAGACTCAGGAAGTTTAAGTGATTGCGTAATAACTATGACTATGGAGGAGTATAAAGAGATATCATTTTGAGGCAAAGCAGGGGGGTACCTCCGCGAGGTATCTTGAGGTTGTGTGGTCCCTATGATGTTTTGTATGGAGTTCTCTTTTACCAGTGAATATGGTGCAATTTGAGTTTGGATTACTTTTGGAAGTTGGCTTGACTATTACAAGTATGAATACGAGATTTGCAGATAATTTGAAGTATTAGATGGTTTGCGTTACAGGAGCTCGGGAAGGATTTAGTTGAGTCTCACTATAGTATCATGGCAGTAATAGAGTATGGGCATTGTGTGTTTTGATCTATGTCTTTGAGCCAAACGGGGGATTCTACTATCGATGAGTTGATTATACGATTATGTGTTATATTGGTTTCAGTTTGACGTATACTGGTGAATCAGTTATGACTGTAGGGGTTGAGATTCAGGATGACTCGAGTAAGGGAATTTCTGGATACGAGTTGTATTACACTTTATTGGTATATGTGAATCATGGAATAATTGAGTGGTTAGTCGTAAAAGGATGTGGTTTGGATGTAGTAGGAATTTGCTCGGTTACCTAGGAGTGTGGGTTACTCCCTTGGGTGTTGGTGTGCTAATGGAGCACAGGTAGTTCGGCCTGTTTATTCAGCTTAATTGTGATTTGAGAAGAGTGGATGTGTCTCGAGAATGGTTCTAATGAATTCAAGATTTACATGTAGCGATTTGGAATTTTCAAGAATTGTATATGGCTAGAAACTGAGAGTTAAATTGGTCATTGATGAAACTTGTGGCATTTTTATATCATTGTGGATTATGCATTTCAGTATCAAGAAGGTGAAGGAACAGTTTTTGGGTCACATAAGGTCTCTTTAGATTTGGTGTCTCTGTTGTGTTGCTTCGGGGTGCTTAAGAGGGAAGTTAGAGAGTTAGGGTCCTTACGGCGTTGTGGTTTTATACTAGGGTCTATTGTGTGGTGATGTTTGGTTGGGGATCATGGCATTCTAGCAAGGAGAAGTATCAATTTAAAGGCGATTTGGAAAGGTCTTGGAGAAATATGACAACTTGGTAGTAAGGTGGATTAGCACAGTAATGGGTATGATCGGTTCTTTGGGTACTTATAACGTGGCTAGTATCTACAGGTGTTTCGTGGAAATGCTCTTGGGTTATGGAGGCCTACATGGATGGGTGGAGTCAAAGAGATTCGGTTCTGATAGCTATGTGATGTGCGAATGGGCTTCGAAGAGTATTCAATGGTTTCTACCACAGTTCGAGGAGTATATTTCCTACCAACGCGAAAAATATGCGCGTATTTGGATTCTCTCCAGGATAGGATCAAATGGAAGGTTTATAACTGATTGAATGTTTATTTTGCTTATAAATCAGAGTTGATTATGTGAATCTTATACTTTTCACAAGATGGCATGGTAGATGCGGTGCGTTGTCTAGGATTGAGATTTGCAAGTGCAAGGTCACAAGTCAGTTTGGAAGGGAAGGACATAAATTCGTAGTCAACATGGACGGTTTCAGATGACTAGGTAAATGATATTACTATTTGGTATGAATTGATGAGAGTATACATTTCAGAAGAGGCAATGTGCTTTGATGTATGGATACCTCAGTGGTACTGCGACACTCTCCTAGTTGATCGACTGCTAATATTCAAATATTTCTATTTGGCACAGAAGAATTTTATAAGTTTTCCTCGTGAGATGATAGTGTATGATAGATGTGTTAGGCATTCTAGTGGTGGAGTTGGGATCAGATACGATGATTCGTGTGTTCTATGAATTTGGAGACTAGAGTTCTCAGGAGCGGATTATTTCATGGTTGTGGACTGTGAAGTCATGGTCAAAGCTAGCCAGATGATAGTATGTGTTATGGTTCAGTCATTGCGGGATTTTGGGGGATTATTTATCTATTTGTGGGTGCCCGGAGATTATTGGGGGTCCATTGTTAGGCCCAATTAAGATGTGCATTCTACACCGAGTCGGATTGGTTGGCTCCGTAGTGCTATTGTTTAGGGATGTGCCATTCGGTTGTTGCCGAGCTTATTCGTGTTTTGAAATTTTCTGTGATTTACTCTTCTATGCAACGAGGAGTTGTGATTCGTTGGTTTTAGGCACACATGATGCGGTTCTATTGTGGTCTTATAACAAAAATTGAGCGACATAAGTAATTGGGTACTGCATGATTGAGGGCGTATTGGTTATGTTCTTTCCAGTGATGTGGAATTGTGTTATCTGATTCTCCGTGGTTATGGGTAATGCACTTTGGGTACTTGATTTCAAATTTCACAAGGTTATTCGCTTTAAGTAGGGTGCCTCGAGGTATATGATACGGACCAGCTTTAGGATGGAGCCACGCATTGCAGCAGAGTTATGTTGAGGTATGAACCTTTGTGTTAGAGTCGGGTGAGGGTTCTACGTTGTGTGATATTAGGTTCGTGGCATTTTGTTGTGTAGTACCCGTTGAGCTTGTGAGACGGTTCTCTTGATTTAGTCATTTTCGTGATTGAATACGTTTGGATTGTTGCTTATTGGTGCACGGATTGCACAGTTTGTGGCTCTGAGTAGTATTGGTGTTGCGTGCCAGTAAAGTAGTGGGTATTCGATAAGATGGAGTCGTCGGATCTTGGAAGGGTTCTATCAGATTAGATTGCAGTATATTTGGAAAGGTAATATCGGAAGTCGGCTTAGGAATTGACTATAGTTCTTATTGAAGGAGGGGGAGCTCCGCGGCTTGTTGGTTTGATGAATGGTTATGAGTTTCTGCGTGTTCTTTCATTATCAGCAGTGTACGAAGGTTTTAAGATGAGTTTTGTTAGGTATGAGGTTTGTTACCGTAATTGGGTTGTTTTGAGCAGCTACTGTGATCGGAGATTTTGCTATAGGTATTTGAGTTATGTGGTATATCATGTGATTGTAGCTTGGTTTATGGTTGCGGTTTGGTACAACTTGTTCAGACTTAATACAATGTGTAGGTTAGGAGAGTCAGATTTTATAAGAAATTTTGGGTGTTGGAAATACGATTCTAAGTCTTGTAGGTTAAGTTGAATTAAGAAATTTTAGTTATGTTGTGTTATCGGAGCTGTATAGGATAGGGTGACGTGGATCACCCCTGGGTATGTGCATAGTAAAGTTATACAGCGGTTTGATTGTTTTGGGCACAACTCTTGCCTTGTTCGAGGACGAGTGTATGTTTAAGTGAGGGAGAATGTAATCACCCGACCAGTCCATTTGAACATTTGCTCTTCGCTCGGTAGTTTGGGGGAACAAGTAGCTCTGTATAATCTATTAGGACATGTGTGCGAAATTTGAGTTACATCCGAGTTGATTTGATATGTTTCGGCGCGATTTTTTGGAAGTCAAAAGTTCATTAAGCTTGATTTGGGGTGTGTTTCGTCGTTTCAGTGTTGTTATGTGTGATTTGAGGCATCGAGTAAGTCCGTGTTATGTTATGAGACTTTTTGTTATGTTCGTACGGGGTCCCGAGGGGCTTACGTGAGTTTCGAATAGGTTTGAGTTGTGTTGCACTCGTTTTTCTTATGGTTCGACGTTGTTTCTTCAAGCATAAATAATATCATATTGAACAAATGAGCTCCGATTTCTGTTTAGATTTTTGCATTAGATTTGTATCGTAATTACGGACCTGCAAAAAAAATAATCGTCGAATTTGGACATCCTAGGAGGATTTATGGCCATTTTACTAAAAATTGGGTTGCTAGATTTTTCCAAATTAATTACGAAATTGCCACGGACTTCGTAGTTAAAATCTGCACATTTCCAAATATTTAAACCAACACATCTCCTTCATTATAAGGTCAAATGGAGTGATTCAAAAGCCTATCCTAACTAAATTTTCACAAGGAATGCATTTGAGGCATCAAAAGCAAGTTTTCGATTAATTTGGCATGCAAAACGAGGCAGAACAATTGGGAAAAAATACTTAATATCGAAGGTTTGTTCGTTTTGCCATATTTTGATTTTGGTAGCTCGAATTTGGAAAATTTATGGAGGAGATTTTCACCAAATGTATTGGGTTAAGTGTTCTCTACTCGATTTATATTATATTTCATGAATCCATCTTCGTTTTTGGCATTTGATTGATGATTGCAAAGTGAAATTTGAGCGTTTTGTCTAAAATTTAATGAAGTGAGTTTTAAACATCCATTTGGAGTCGGATTCGAGTAAAAGTAGTATGGTTGGACCCGACCTTGTGTTATCATGTCTCTTCTTTCAACCTAACGTTTGGTTTGTTACTTACTGAGTACATGGTTCCGGTTTTACTCATACTACACTTCTGCACCTTACATGCAGATGTTGGCTGCTGGTGTTGCTGTGTTCGATGTGAGCTGGATTGAAGATGTACCTGCGTCCCAGTGGTAGCTTCCCCTTGTCCGTGGTAGCTTTAGATCTATAAAACTCTGTATATGTAATTTTCAAACATAATATCTAATTATTTTATTTCAGCTTTGTAAATTTTATTCGTAGATAGTCATGATTTGTACTGCCGGTCCTTGAGAAATGATTAGGATTTAGATATTTTGTTTTGCTTAATTGACTTATTAAATTTCATTAAAATTGGATAGTTGTTTATTGCCTTGCCTAGCAGGTTGGGTTAGGTACCATCACGACTAGTTGGATTTTGGGTCGTGACTTGTGATTCCATGGTTGAGGTGCGAGATATGATTTTGGCGTGCTGATGATTGGCCAGTCTGGAGGACATGAGGCCCGGTTTTGAATGTAGCTTGAGCACAAAAATTTTGATTGTGGGGGCATGTGCTTTTGGGACTTATATGTCCGTTGGTGTCCCCATTAGTTGAATTTGTGATTGGATGTCTACGTGGTGAGTATGATGTGACTGCAAGATGTGTTCAGATTATTTGAATGTGACGAGAAGAGTTTGTTTGAGATGTAACAAGGACTATTGGGTGTTTGATTTCTGTCTTGATTTGGGGTATGGTCTCGAGTTATGGGTGTGCTGAAGGACCTCTCATGTTGTTTAGTTGTGGAGTAAAGTAGATTTTCATGTTGTGTTATGAGTTCAGACTAAGGAAGTTTAAGTGATTGCGTAATAATTATGATTGTGGAGGAGTATAGAGAGATATCATTTTGAGGCAAAGCATGTGGGTTACCTCCGCGAGGTGTCCTGAGGTTGTGTGGTCCCTATGATGTTTTGTAGAGAGTTCTCTTTTACTAGTGAATATGTTGTAATTTGAGTTTTGATTTCTTGTGGAAGTTGGCTTGACTATTACAAGGGTGAATGCGAGATTTGCAGATAATTTGAAGTATTAGATGGTTTGCATTACAGGAGCTCGGGAAGGATTTAGTTGAATCTCACTATGGTATCATGGAAGTAATAGAGTATGGGCATTGTGAGTTATTGTGTGTTTTAATCTATGGCTTTGAGCCAAGTGGGGGAGTCTACTATCGACGAGTTGATTGCACGATTATGTGTTGTATTGGTTTCAGTTTGAGGTATATTGGTGAATGAGTTATGACTGTAGGGGTTGAGATTGAGGATGACTCAAGTAAGGAAATTTCTGGATACGAGTTGTATTACACTCTATGGGTATATGGGATCCGTGGAATGATTAAGTGGTTTGTCGTAAAGGATGTGGTTGGGGGTCCATTGTTAGGCTCCGTAGTGCTATTCTTTAGGGATGTTCCATTCAGTTGTTGCTGAGCTTATTCGTGTTTTGATATTTTTTGTGAGTTACTCTTCTATGCTGCGGGGAGTTATGTTTCGTTGGTTATAGGCACAAATGATGCGGTTCTATTATGGTCTTATAGCGAAAATTGAGCGAGATGAGTAATTGGGTATTGCATGATTGAGGGCGAATTGGTTATGTTCTTTCCAGTGTGGTATGACATTGTGTCATCTGATTCTCCGTGGTTATGGTAATACACTTTGGGTACTTGATGTCAAAATTCGCATGGTTATTGAGATTGTGTAGGGTTGCTCGAAGTATATGATATGGACCAGCGTTAGGATGGAGCCGCGCGTTGCAGCGGAGTTATGTTGAGGTATGAACCTTTGTGTTAGAGTCGGGTGAGGGTTCTACCGTGTGTGATACTAGGTTCTTAGCATTTCATTGTGGTGGTACCTGTTGATCTTGCGAGACGGTTCTCTTGATTGAGTCATTTTCGTGATTGAATACATTTGAATTTTTGCTTATTGGTACATGGATTGCACGGTTTGTGGCTCTGAGTAGTATTGGTGTTGCGTGCCAGTAAAGTAGTGGGTATTCCATAAGATGGAGTCGTCGGGTCTTAGATGAGTGCTGTCAGATTAGATTGCAGTATATTTGGAAGGGTAATATCGAAAGTCGGCTTAGGAATGGGAAATTGTTTTGTTGAAGGAGAGGGAGCACCATGGCTTGTTGATTTGAATAATGGTTATGAGTTTCTACGTGTTCTTTCATTATCAACAGTGTACGGAGGTTTTAAGATAAGTTTTGTTAGGTATGAGGTTTGTTACTGTAATTGAGTTGTTTTGAGTAGCTACTGTGATCAGAGATTTTGCTATAAGTATTTGAGTTATATGGTATATCCTGTGATTGTAGCTTGGGTTATGGTTGCGGTTTGGTAACACTTGTTCAGATTTATATGGTGTGTAGGTTACGAGATTCAGATCTTATTAGAAATTTCAAGTGTTGGAAATTGGATTCTAAGGCTTGTGGGCTAAGTTGAATTAAGAAATTTCAGTTGTATTGTGTTATTGGACCTGTATGGGATAGGGTGTCGTGGGATCACACCCGGGTATGTGCATGGTAAAGTTATACGGCAGTTTGATGGTTTTGGGCACAACTCTTGGCTTGTTCAAGGACGAACGTATGTTTAAGTGGGGGAGAATGTAACCACCCCACCGGTCCTTTTGAGCATTTGCACTTCACTTGGTAGTTTGGGGGCAAGAGTAGCTCTGTATAATGTATTAAGACTTGTGTGCAAATTCTGAGTTCATTCCGAGTTGATTTGATATGTTTCGGCGCGAGTTTTTTGAAGTCGAAAGTTCATTAATTTTGATTTGAGGCCTCGAGTAAGTCCGTGTTATGTTATGAGACTTTTTGGTATATTAGTACAGGGTCCCGAGGGGCTCAGGTGAGTTTTGAATAGGTTTGGGTTGTGTTGCGCTCGATTTTCTTATGTTTTGACGTAGTTTCTTCAAGCATAAATGATAATATATTGAACAAATTAGCTCCGATTTCTGTTTTGATTTTTTCATTAGATCGGTATCGTAGTTATGGACGCGCAGAAAAAAGAATCGTCAAATTTGAATATCCTAGGAGTATTTTATGGTCATTTTACTAAAAATTGGGTTGCTAGATTTTCCAGATTAATTACGAAATTGCCACGGATTTCGTAGTTAAAAATCTGCACATTTCCAAATATTTAAACCAGCATATGTCCTTCATTATAAGGTAAAATGAAGTTATTCAAAAGACTATCCTAACTAAATTTTCACAAGGAATGCATTGGAGGCATCAGAATCAAGTTTTCGTTTAGTTTGACATGCATAACGAGGCAGAACAACTAGGAAAAAATACTTAATATCGAAGGTTTGTTCATTTGGCCATATATTGAGTTGGGGAGCTCGGATTTGGACAATATTTGGAGTCTATTTTGACCATATGGATTTGGGTAAGTGTTATATACACGATTTTGGTTATAATTCATTAATCCATTTTCGTTTTTGGCATTTGATTGATGATTTCAAAGTGTAATTGGAGAGTTTTGTCTAAAATTTAATAAAGTGAGTTTTTGAGTTTTGAACATCGATTTGGAGTCGTATTAGAGTGAAAGTAGTATAGTTGGACTCGTAATTGAATGGGTTGTCAGATTTATTATGTTTTGTCGACTTCCGTGGCGCGAGCCCGGGTTTGACTTTTTGGTCGATTTTAGGATTTTGATTAAAGATTCGACCTTTATCGATTGAGTTTGTTTACTTTGGCATTATTTGATGTACTTGAGTTTCTTTTGTCTAGTTTCGAGCCGTTCAGATGGTTGTTACGCGCGGGATTTCCTTTTTTGGAGCATCATTTGGCTTGCTGGGTATTGGATTTGACTTTTTCGAGGTAAGTAACTCTTCTAAACTTAGTGATGAGGGTATGAAACTATGAAATACGTGTTATGTGATTGGTATTGAGGTGATGCACATGCTAGGTGAAGGGCGTGTGGGCGTGCACCATGTGAATTAGGACTATGTTTTTTCCATGGCACTGTATAGTAGTCATATTTTGTTAATATCCATATTTTCACCATGCGATAAAGTAAATGAGCTGTCAATCATGCTAGATTTCATGTTTAAGCTTTATGTCGATATGGTTGGGACCCATAGTGGTTGTTTCTTGCTGCCATTTTACTAATTTCATTGATATTTCGTACTCAGTCATATTTATGCATTAATATCATATCTCAATCTCAGTTGTTATTTATTGATACATCATATTATTGTTGTTATGCTAGTTTCATGACAATTTGAGCCCGTGACGGAGACTTGAGAGATTGAGGACTCAGTGTGGCGGGGGGCCTGTTTGTGAGGATATTGATACTATAGCACGTGAGTTGTCCGTGCAGCACGTGAGTTGTCCATGGAGATCAAGATTTTGATATTATACCACGTGATTTATCCATGCAACACGTGAGTTGTCAGTGCTGATTATAGCGCTTGGGATGTAGGAGCCCCTCCGGAGTCTGTACACCCCTAGTTAGACCGTTTTGTTATATTGAGGGATGGATCTTCCCTGGACATGGATCTTGTCCGAAGCATTTATATACCTAGAGATATATCTTCTCCATGGGGCCGGATTGGCCTTCTTCGGTACAGAGTGACTGATGGTCAGTGATGTTTATATTCCGGGAAGGATCTTCCCTGGGTCGTATGGTCCATATACAGTACCGAGTAGTTGAGCAAGATGAGCGAAAAGTGTAAGATAGTGAGATTGAGTACTCTAAGAGTGTGAGTACATGATTTGTCTCTAAGATAAATTTCATTTTCATGCACACATGACATATATGCATAGAGATGCATTTTTCTTCAAGCTATACGGTATCATGCCATTCATGAGTTTTTACACACATTGATATGTGGGAATAGAGAGGTATTTCCCCCTTGTTATTTGAAAAAAAAATGAAACATCTTATTTATTGTAGAAAGGATATTTGAAAAAGTTACAGTTTTCAAACTTACTCATATTTTTTGCATTTTCATTAAAAGATTTGGCTCTTAATTGAGATACATGAAAAGCATGACTATTTTCTGGAACTGTGAACGAGCTGAGCATTTTTACTTCTGAGATACCTCTTTTATACATGTATTATGTTGTTATGAATTGTTGTAGGGCATTGTTATTGTACCCCGACCTTGTGTTAGCCCGTCACTGCTTTCAACCTAAGGTTAAGTTTGTTACTTACCGAGTACATGGGGTCGGTTTTACTCATACTACACTTTTGCACCTTGCGTGAAGATGTTGGATGTTGATGTTGTTGTGTTCGATGGGAGATGGATTGAAGATGTATTTGCGTCCCGGTTGTGGCTGCCCCTTGTTCTTGGTAGCTTTAGATCTATAAAGCTTTCTTTATGTAATTTTCAAACAGACGATGTATTTATTTCATTTCAACTTTGAAAATTCTATTCTTAGAAGCTCATGATTTGTAATATCAGTCCTTGGGAAATGCATAGGATTTATATATTGTATTTTACTTAATTGTCTTATTAAATTTCATTAAAATTGGATATTTGTTAATTGGCTTACCTAGCGGGTTGGGTTAGGTGCCATCACAACTAGTTGGATTTTGGGTCGTGACTAGTTGATATCAGAGCTCTAGGTTCATAGGTTCTACAAGTCATGAGCAAGTTTCTAGTAGAGTCTTGCGGATCGGTATGATGACGTCCATACCTATCTTCTAGA
The DNA here is from genome assembly GCA_005239525.1 of Nicotiana knightiana. Classification (NCBI taxonomy): domain Eukaryota; kingdom Viridiplantae; phylum Streptophyta; class Magnoliopsida; order Solanales; family Solanaceae; genus Nicotiana; species Nicotiana knightiana. Next base: position 30,011 of record ML372281.1, read on the forward strand.
GGCTACAGGACATTTAGGATACACTTCCCGTCTTTCTTTTCCTTATCGTGTGGCATTGATTCAGCCTAAAGCGTATGTTGATACCCAATAGTTCCCTCATATATTTCAAATATACATATATACCATCAAAATAGTGCATGAGCATCATCAAGTATTTTTCCATAATTGTTTACAACTTTTAAAGGCTTTTAATCAATTTATTCCTGCATTTTTATTATATAAAGAATTTATTAATTGCATCAAAAATAATTTTTATGGTGATTTATATTAATTTTCATCCTTTATATCCATATTAAGCTTTCAATATTTTTGGATATATTTATTATAATTTTATTTGTATCCTTATGTTAAATTGCATATTTTGCAATAATAGCCTATATATGTGCATAATTGCATTATTTATACAGAAAAATGACTTTTCGTATTTTTATAATGTTGATTAGTTATTTTAAATCATTTTCATGCACATGTGGTATTTTTTTATTTTATTAATTATTTTTTATAAATTAGTTATTTATTAAATTGGGTATTTAAAATCTAGCCCCCCTAAAATCCCAATTTTGGAATAACCAACACTCCTTACCAACCCAATACGTTTAGCCCAGGACCTTTTAGTCCAATCCCTATACCCGTCTAAAACTACTCGACCTAGGACCTATTGAATCAGGACCGTTGATTTCCAAAATCAACGGCCGATATCGCACTTGTCCTTTAACTAAACCACCCGTTTAAACCCTAATCCTCATTCACCCAAACCCTCCGCCTCTGTATGCTCTCAAACCCCTCCTCTCCTCTCAAAACCCTAAGTCGCCGGCACTCAAAATCACCCCCTAATCCCGTCTCTGATGAGATTCCCTTTTCATCTCCTTACCATAGTGGCCCCTCCTCCTTACTGGCTACCCGTTTTTGGTATTATTTGATTGCTTGCCTACTATGGCAAGCGAAACTTGTAAGAATAGAACCAAAACTGGTTCAAATCTTTAACTTGTTGTTTATTCCGTCTGTATTCATCGCTTGTTCTTTGTGAGTATGATTAATTTTGTATCTCTCACAGACTCGTACTTAACCCTAAGTTTAGGTTTTGAAGATGCTATTTTGATTCGAACCAAAATTGGTTCAAACTTTAATTATAAGTGTTATCCCGTCTATATTCGTCCTCTTATGCATAAATCCGCCTATTTTTGTCGACTTCTTTTACTTACCCTAAATTAGGGTTTCAGACCCTAAATCTGGACTAGATCAGGTTCGATTTGGTGTTTCTTTTTGAATAATTTCTTGTCTATGTTTATCGCATGCAATGTATATTTGGTTGCCTTTATTTTTTCCTGATTTTGTGAGGTTTACCTAAAACTAGGGTTTTAAAGTTCTTTCTTCTTTACTGATCGCATGTGATAATTTCTTTCCTTGTTTATGTTTGTTTGATTTCCTTCCTTATTTGTTCGCCTAATTGAATACTATTTAAACCCTTATCCCTTTCCCCTTTAGGTAGACTGGAACTCTCAATACACTCACTGAAAACTTAGATTCTCTTTACTCTAGTTCTCTTTGCTTGTTTGTTTCTAGTCTTGGCCGGCTGAAAGCCAATGCCAGTTGATTCGGGACTTAACTACTATGGTGTATTTTCTTGCTTCCCTTCCTAACTAGTATTTCATTATCCTCTTGCCATTTTATTTTCTATGTCTCCACAATCTGTGTTATTCGAACAACATATTTGAACTTTATTTTGAGCATGATCTGCCTTTTATGCTTCTATGATTCTCTTTTAGTCCTATAGTTGATACTGTTAGTCTGAGATTGATTATTTTGAATAATATGAATCCTCTTAAGAAATGTGCATAACCTGTCTCCTATGTGTTGTTCTGAACCTTTTATGAATTTGGGTATCTTTAGGATAACGTCAGAAGGTTAAGTAGTCAATTCGTCTTAAACCTTTGAAACTTGTATTGTTACTAGGCTTCTTGTTTTGTCGTTTATATTCTTTTGGTAACTTTCTTTCTAATATGTCTTGGATTCATGTGGGTTCTGACTGTTCGGTTTGTTAAGGCTGTCCTAAATGCTAGCATGAACACCTAGCTTAACTAGACTTTTCTAGATTTCAACTTATTTAAACTGTGTGTTTGAGCATGAACAACTTTGCAAACCTTGTTTGTTTTCTTAATGCAGTTCTGACTGCAATTCTGTGTTCTAAACCTTGTATCTTCTGAAGTCAAACTGTTTTAAAATCTTCCCCCTACTTTCGTTTATAGACTAATTTTTAAACCTCCACTCTTAGTCCCTTAGGTTCTCAACCTCCTAAGTGTGAGCACTGCTCAGGGTCCATATGAGACTCCTGTGAACTCTGACACACTGGGAATTAGTTTTTTCTAGTTTCTTATGAGCTATCTTCTGATTGTGTGGTTCTTGTGTGAGCATTGTCCAAGGTCCCTGAGGCCCTTGGGAACTTTGACACACTAGAAACCTGGTTCTAATGTGCTATGGATGAATCACTATGCTATTGTTATAGTTGGAAGGCCAGGTTCCCAAGTTTATTAGGGCCTGATGAAGGCTCCCTATAGTTTTCCATTACTATTATGTAATTCATTTGCTCTTCTGGTCTGTAATAACTTTGTAATAAACAGATTGTAATGACCCGGCCGGTTGTTCTATGAGATTAGACCGGTTTCCCCTGTTTCTTCTTTATCATATGTTTCTTAGCCTATTTATGTTGTGTTGGGTCAGTTGGTTCAGGTTCGGAGTGGTCGTGGTGAGAACTGAGACACTTAGTCTCTTAAATTGGCTTAATATTTGGAATAAGTCAACTAGGAGTTGACTTATTGGTAAACAAACTCAAAATGCAGATTTTATGGGTCGGATAGCTTTGTTAGGTGATTTGGGACTTAGGAGTGTGTTCGGAATGAGGTTTTGATGTCCGGTGTAGAATTAGGCTTGAATTGGCGAAAGTCAATTATTGGTGATTTCCGGTCGGCAGTAGAAAATAGGCTATCGGGCTCGGAATGGAATTCTGGAAGTTGTAACAGGTTCGTAGTGTCATTTTGGATGTGTGTATAAAATTTTACATCAATCGGACGTGTTTTGGATGGTTTAGGCATCTTTGGCGAAATTTAGAAATTTCAAAGTTCATAGGCTTGAATTTGTTGTGATTTTGGTGTTTTTGCATTGTGTTTTGTGTTTCGAAGGCTCGACTAAGTTTGAATGAGGTTATGGGATATGTTGACATTTTTGGTTGAGGTCCCGAGGGCCTCGGGTGAGTTTCGGGTGGTTATCGGGGTGTGTTTAGATTTAAGGAGACTGTTGTTGCTGCTGCAATTTCTGTTGTTGGTTTCCTTCTACGCGATCACAAGGGTGAGGCCACGATCGCGTAGGTCTGTTGAGAGCAACTGGGAAATTTGTTCTATGCAATTGCTATGTTTGGTCTGCGATCGCGAGGGTCTATTCAAATGGCTACCGCGATCGCGTGGCTAAGGTCGCGATCGCGAAGAAGGATTTGGAGCAGTTGTGAGAAGAAGGAATTTCCCTAAGCGGTCGCGATCGCGTTGCATTGGGAGCTTGTTATACACGATCGCATGTGTGTTCCTGCGATCGCATAAGGTAAGTTGGGGGCCAGTCCGTTTTTGTGCTTCACGATCGCGAGGAAATTTCTGCGATCGAGATGAAGGAAATAGCTGGGCAGAGAGTTTATGTTTCAAGAACGGAAGTTTTTGGCCATAACTCAAAAGAACACTAGAGAGCTCGGGAGAAGGAGGATTTGGATGAGATTTTCAGTGGATTTCTTGAGGTAAGTGTTCTTCAACCACATTTGGGTTAATTTCATGATTTGGCGTTGATTTTTACCATGTAATTGTAGGAATTAAAGTAGAAATTGGGCAAAAATGGGGGGAAGAATTGAGAATTTCTTTTGATGATTTGAGTGCGCAATTGAGATCGGATTTTGGTAAATTTTGTATGGGTAGACTCGTAGGGGAATGAGGATTATAGTTTTGTGATTTTTATCGAATTTTGAGACGTGGGTCCGGGGCTCGGGTTTGGCCAATTTTGGAAATTGTGCCTAAAATTGATAGTTTCGATTGGCCCTGTTCCTTAGCGTATATTGATGATGTTAATCTGGTTTTGGTTAGATTCGGAGCAATCGGGAGCCAATTCGAGAGGCAAGAGCATCTCGGATTAGTATTTGGGCCGGTTGAGGTAAGTAATGACTATAAATCTTGTCATGAGGGTATGAAACCCCAGACTTCGTATTTTCTCACTAGTTTTGGTGTGGCGCACATGCCGGATGACGAGTTTGTAGCGTGCACTGATTTGGATTTGGACTTGGACCTTTCCGCGGCAACTATTGAGTTGCGTATTTTACTCTAAATCATATGTTAAATAGTGTTCTAAAACTATTGCTATATTCTGGCTGTAAGCCATGTTTGGGGCCTCAGGCCGACTTGTTTAGACCCCTTGGCGACTTTTTACTACCATTTCCTCACTGTGTTGATTTACGATTTACAATCAGTCATATTATGCTTAACTGTTTTCGAAACTCAGCCTTATTTACACTATTTGAGTTATAAAATGATTTATTGGGTCGAGTACCCCGTTTTACTGATAGCCCGAGGAGCTTACTGAGAGTTTCTCACGGAGTGAGGCAGAGGGCCTGATTGTAAGGATATGAGATGCCACGAGGTGGCTTGATTTTAGTGCTTGGCCTGAAGGAGCCCCTCCGGAGTCTGTACACACCCCCAGTGAGCTTAGGTACCTACTGAGTGCGAGTGCCGAGTGACGAGTGATTGGGAGGCATGAGTGACAGTTAGGGTGCTGAGAGGCTGATACTGAGTGATTGTGAGGTATGCTGGGTGACTATTTTCTGAGTGATGTTTTGCCCGAGGGGCGATTTATGATTCATGTTTTGGCCTGAGGGGCTATTTATGATTTATTTCATTTTACACTAAATTCTTCGAGTATTCTAAATTCTGTAATTGTTGGAAAATACATTTTTCAAAGGATTTTACTGAAGTTGGATTTTAAAGCATGTTGATTTCATATATATATATATATATATATATATACACACTATTGGAAAGGAAGAGTGTGGTTATTATGAACTGATGATTTGATCTAATAAGTTTCTTACTGCTTAGACTTGATTTAGTTTCTTTACTATTGAGTTGGAGTACTCACATTACTCCCTGCACCCCTGTGTGCAAATACAGGTGCGGGTACCGAGCGTTAGTCATCTATTTCCATGCGGAGCCGGAGTCGGGATAGAGGTAGTTGTTCAGTGTCCACAACATCTCTGTTTCCCTTTCTTATTTTGTACTTAGTTCTTCATTCCGAGATTTTGTATTATGACTGTAGGGTTATTTTGTACTATGATCACGCTCAACTATGTCTAATAAAAGACTAAGCGGACGTTGCAAATATAATCCGGGGTATTACGCCCAGAGTCGATCCCACAGGGAATTTACGTATCAATTAATTCGTCAGGATACACAACTTTTACTCAATCAATTCTCTCAAGACTTTTTAATATAACTCGGTGATGTTTTACTAATTCTACTGACAATAATAATAAACTAGCAATTACTAATTTGGTTTCCCCCGTTGGTGAATTCTTTCTCGGATATTTCTTATAGCTTAATTAATCGTCTCTATCAATCATGAACACTCTATCTACCATAAATCTCTCTCAAGTAATTATGATAATTTACTAGACGCACTCTCTCAAGTTACGCTAGCTAGATTGCATTACAGTTCACTTTAGATTGCACCCGAGGTATCGTTATCTCTAATCCAACCTCTAAACCGTCAGTTATGAATGTCGTCTATACTCCGGGAGTGATGTTGTTCAAACAACTACCTAAATATGCACTATCTCTCAAGTAGATACATAATAAATAGGAACAACTAATTGAGGGCCCTTTCAATCAACTACAACAAGAACGTAGTTGAACAAATAGAGATTAATCAACCAAAGTATACTAATATCACAACAAATTCATCCCCAACGGGTTCTACCAAACCCTAGATTAAAGAAGTTATCTAGACATGTTCATAAGAATTAAACTCAAAATAACTTGCATAATTGAACTACAAAGTAATGAATAAAAGATGTAAAAATCAATATTTTTGTCACTTCAATGGTTTTCTCTCTTCAAATCCTTCGTCTGCCTTCCAATCCTCGTTAAGTTGTGTTTTAAGGGTCTTTTTATATGTTTAGGACAAACCCTAAACGTGTAGGAGACTTCTATTTCAACTGGGACACACTTAAACTCGTCAAAACTCGAAATTGACCAGAACCAGGAGACCAGGCGTTTTGGCTCTAAGGCTTGGATAAGGCCAGGCCAGGCCTAGCGTTTTGGCTCAAAGGCCTGGATAAAGCCAAGCCAGGCCTGGCGTTTTGGCTCTAAGGCCTGGATAAGGCCAGGCCAGGCCTAGCGTTTTGGCTCTAAGGCCTGGCTATAGATCGGTGCACTCCTCTTCGCCTCCTGAGCGTATTTTCGACATTTTTGCATCCATTTAACTCGGATGCCGTCTCCAATTCACCTACACATGAAATTGACTCCATTATGCTCATAAAAAGTGTGTTTTTATCATTAACGCACATAAAATGTAAGGCATATAACATGTTAAACTATCAATTGTAGCCTCGTATCAATACCCCACACTTAAACATTTGCTCATCCTCGAGCAATCAAACTACCACGTACACAACTTATTAAGCAAATCTCTTAACACGTTATACCAAGAATTTTTAAAACATTTCAAGCACAGAGGTGTGACATCCTCGCCTCAATAGTCGACTCACATATACCATGCTTTATTCACAATCCACTCACTACTCTAACATAGAGGTCAACAACATTACCTTTCCGTCATGAATCATGTGCCCTCACCAAATCAACGAGCTAGTTCCTCACACAATAAAATTTAAGAACACTTAGGAACTCAAGATAGAAAGAATTCACTCGCTCTCAGAAATAATATTCATATGCCACAAAAGATGCACCATAGGCTTGCCCGTAGTGTACTACTCTACTAATCGAGCTCATTCAGTCTAGGATCAAGTAGGACTTTATTTGGTTGTAATGTAGGCTGCGGGACGGGTAGGATACATTTGGATATAAGAGTGACTACACCTCCCTAAGCACATTAATACATATACTTTCGCATTCAACCTCAAACTTATAATAAGCCAAACTCCACCTTCACATCAATGTTATTATCCCATATTTCTTTAAGCACAATTACATCGAGAGTCACCACATATATTTCTCTTTCACAACAATACAACTGTTTATACTTTATTTATTTATTTATTTTTCTTTTCTTTTCTGCTTTTTCTCTTTTAGTTTTCAAGTGACTCTTACTTTTCAAAATAGTGCACCTTTCTCCTTATTTCAAATATTCCCCTCACAAATCAACCTACCACCCCACACTTTAATTTTTCCATATTTCATCACATTTCCAGTGCTTACGAGAGGTGACAAGGGTCAAATATATGATCTATTCAAACAAAGGGATATGGCTTGTAATGTGGTTGCCAAAGAAACAGGATTATAGGCTTAACGGGGTTAACGACGATACAAAACAATTAGGTGGGTAAAATATAGATAATTGGCTCAACAAAGAAATGCCTATATCACTTCCAAGACTGAACACAACTTCTATTTCGCTTTGCATACACACGGAGCAAGTTCTAGACATCAAATGCAATGCACATAATAATATACAAATCTCACACACACATGGCACATAATTCACTCAGAATTGGATCTATCACGACACTACAGTCAAAGCAGTTAAGCGAATCTTAAGACTTCCTTATTTAAGGTATTTATGCTGGAGTCACAAATTGAGCCTAAGTGTCACAACCAAAGTACTGACTATTCTCAAGGCATTAGCACATTTTGAGATATTTCTACTATTAAGCTCTTAACCATGTGATTCCTAATCCTAAAAAATTAAAAACTACCTACACCCGGTTCAATTAAAAACCCTTGGAAAAGAACAGTGGTCCAAAGAAAATCCAAGGGGGAATTTCTACACTACCTAAAAAATATCTTTTTGATCTTTTCGTTAGACTTACTTCCCTCAAGAAAACTGTCTAGGAGATCCATCGTCAGGAAAAATCCATATATTTCTAATATTTTTTTTCTGTTTTTGTTCTACTTTAAAAATAGAAACTTACCAACAAGAAAACTAAAACTACTAATAAGAAATACTTATTAACAAGAAAGCACACTAAACACAACAAATATATACAAACACCCCACAGTTAAATCATGCAGTGTCCTCAGTGCATCACATATAGACAAAACAAGAAATAAAAGTAAGGTGTAAGAAACTCCCTGGTCCAATAGTGTTGACATCCTTTTCAGTGATCTCGCTTTCATGCTCCTTTGAGCACCTGCGTTAATCATTTTATGCCTCCACTTTGATCTTATGAATTGAACCCTAATTTTTTATTATGCTTTATGATCATGCTCATTGGATGGTGGAACAAATCTGCCTGGCCCAATAAAACAATGTAATAATCTGCGCTTCTTGGCCTTTCGACAAAATGTATACTCCCTACTTTCTGGCAGGCAGAATTCAAGAATGTAGGCATCTTATTCTTTGTCCCTCAGCTCACCAGGTGGTTCGGATAATTCTATTTGCATATTATCATCCCAGCACAATGTGAACAAATGGTTGGTGTGAGTACCAACATCCTCAACAATAATGACACTGGGTGGTTCTTCAATAGATGGCTCGTCCGGCGGGTTCTCTCTTTCCTCAGCATATAGTGAATCAAACTCGAGAGCCTGTTTTCATACCTCTTTTTCCTCAAGTACTAAAGCCCAATCTGCTAGTTCTTCACTGTTCATATCATCCAGATTCGTGAAATATTCATCCAAAGGGTTCCCAACAGTCAGGAAATCATCATCTTTTTCTGGGAACACCTTCACATCATTAGTAAGAGAGAAGTTGGTGAACTCAGTAAGTCGCCTCATAGACTTCTGCACGTTGAAAGTGATTTCTTCATTGTTGAGCCTCGTCTTAAGTTCATCAGTCTCACAATCAATAAGAGCTCTGCCTGTGGCCAAAAATAGCCTTCCCAAGATTATGGGAATTTCCACATCTACCTTGCAGTCTAATATCACAAAATCAGCAGGAAATACAAACTTTCTCACTTGCACCAATACATCATCCAGAATACCCGACGGTCTCTTCACCGTCCTATCAGCAAGTTGCAACAGCATGGAGGTGGGCCTGGCACTACCAATCCCCAGTCTTTTATATATGGCCAGCGACATTAGATTAATGCTGGCCCCCAAATCACATAGAGCTTTGGAGAAAGAATAGTTTCCAATGGTACAAGGAATTGTAAAACCCCCTAGGTCAGACAGCTTTTCAGCAATAGGATGTGTCACCACCACACTACAAGTCTGAGTAAGGGTGACGATAGCTAGATCTTTGAAGTCAACTTTTCTGGTCATCAATTCCTTCATCATTTTAGCATACCCAGACATTTCTTTCAATGCATCAATCAATGGAATATTTACCTATATCTGCTTTAGCATGTCCAAGAACTTCTTGTACTGTTCATCCTTTTGGTATTTAGCCAGCCTCTGAGGGAATGGAGCTGGCGGTCTCTTTTTCCCAGTGATTTGGGACTTTTCTTTCTCAGCCACCACCTCAACTACCGGCTTCTGAGTCATCTCCACTTCTTTTTCAGTCTCACTCTGCGCACTGGGTTCTTCTTCACTAGGTTGCACTGTTGCTTTGGTCAAGTTTGTTGAATTATCAAGTTCAATCGGCCTGGGTACCAGTGTCTCGTCCTGTCTGCTTTCACGAGCTCTTTCCAGTTCCATGTTTAACTCTCTGCCACTGCGAAGAGTCACTGCCATCAGCTGCCTTGGGACCTGGTCAATAGGATCTACCTGAGTATCTGCAGGTAAAGTTCCAGGAGGACGATTTTTCACTGCCATAGGTATCTGTCCCAACTGTACTTCAATATTTTTAATAGGTGCATCATATACATCTACTCTCTCACTGATTTTGTCATTTGACCCAATTACCTGCTGCATCATAGCTTCTAACCTGGCAAACCCATCTTCTTGCCTTCCTCCTTGTTGTTGCTGAGGAGGATAGTATGATTGTTGCTGATTCTGATGGGTGTAACATTGTGGCCTCTAATACGGTGCTGCATTACCTTGCGGTCCCCTGACACCCATATTTCCACTGTTCTGCTGTTGGTGAGGTGGTCTATATGGTTGAGCTTGCTGACCCCAGTTCTGTCCCCCTTGTCTCTGGCTTCCATAATTTGACACATAATTCATATTTTCTGGATAATAAGGGTGATGACATTCTATATTCCAGTGATTACCAAGTGGTTGACTAATGCAAGATGTGCATAAGCCCCCATTGGTTGTATCAACAATGTGTACTTGCTGTTTTTGTCCCGATTTTTCCACCTTCTTAGTAAGTATACTCATTTGTGTTATCAAGGTGGCTAAGTTCTCTGCAATGGTATAAATAGATCGAATGGCACTGAATGAACTATAGGAGTAATGGGTGCATTCCTTGTTGTCGATCCTGAATTTTGTGCCATTTATCAAGTAATATTTGACTCTCTCTCCACGTTTTGCTCAGGAATGCTCCACCAGCTGAAGCATCAACATTTGCTTTAACCGTATCTGCCAAACCCATATAGAAACGTTGCCCCAACATTTGCTCTGGAATACCATGATGTGGACAGATAACCAACATACCCTTAAATCGCTCCAATGTCTCTTGTATGGTTTCAGCTGGTTTCTGTCGGAAGCTTAAGATCTCATCGATTTATTGGGCAGTCTTGTTAGGTGGGTGAAACTTGTTCAAGAATTGCTTAACTAACTCCTCCCATGTGGTAATGGAATTTATGGGGAGTGAGTTTAGCCAAGTCTGGGCAGCACCAGTCACTGAGAATGGAAACAACAACAATTTTNGAAATTCTCAGCTATCGGTTGTGCCAAGTCATATAAAGGAGCCTCTGCCCCTATATGAGCGACTGGTCTACCACATCATCCCCAGGATTGTTCCGGTTATGTGCATCTTCCATGTCGGTTTCAATTTGTTCAATTTGTGGTTGATGTTTGCTTTTCCGGTTGGTCCGGTTTATGGCCCTGAAAATTTCTCGGGGTCTGATAAGGCTTCAATTACTTCATCATTCCTCGATGAGTTTCTAGGAATGCACCTGCAACACGTTAGCAAACGTTAAACTATCAATGTAAAAAAATGAAAATTTGAAGACAATTGACTATATTTCAGAATTTTGTATTTCTTCCAACTCAATTGATAATACCGTTAATTCCCCGGCAACGGCGCCAAAATTTGATCACGCTCAACTATGTCTAATAAAAGACTAAGCGGGCGTTGCAAATATAATCCGGGGTATTACGCCCAGAGTCGATCCCACAGGGAATTTACGTATCAATTAATTCGTCATAATACGCAACTTTTACTCAATCAATTCTCTCAAGACTTTTTAATATAACTTGGTGATGTTTTACTAATTCTACTGACAATAATAATAAACTAGCAATTACTAATAATGTGTTGTACATAATGATAATAAAGGCCTAAGGTTTGGTTTCCCCAGTTGGTGAATTCTTCCTCGGATATTTCTTATAGCTTAATTAATCGTCTCTATCAATCATGAACACTCTATATACCATAAATCTCTCTCAAGTAATTATGATAATTTACTAGACGCACTCTCTCAAGTTACGCTAGCTAGATTGCATTACAGTTCACTTTAGATTGCACCCGAGGTATCGTTATCTCTAATCCAACCTCTAAACCCTCGGTTATGAGTGTCGTCTATACTCCGGGAGTGATGTTGTTCAAACAACTACCTAAATATACACTCTCTCTCAAGTAGATACATAATAAATAGGAACAACTAATTGAGGGCCCTTTCAATCAACTACAACAAGAACGTAGTTGAACAAATAGAGATTAATCAACCAAAATATATTAATATCACAACAAATTCATCCCAACGGGTTCTACCAAAACCCTAGATTAAAGAAGCTAGACATGTTCATAAGAATCAAACTCAAAATAACTTGCATAATTGAACTACAAAGTAATGAATAAAAGATGTAAAAATCAATGTTTTTGTCACTTCAATGGTTTTCTCTCTTCAAATCCTTTGTCTTCCTTCCAATCCTCGTTAAGTTGTGTTTTAGGGGTCTATTTATATGTTTAGGACAAACCCTAAACGTGTGGGAGACTTCTATTTCAACCGGGACACACTTAAACTCGTCAAAACTCGAAATTGACCAGAACCAGGAGGCCAGGCGTTTTGGCTCTAAGGCCTGGATAAGGCCAGGCCAGGCCTGGCGTTTTGGCTCTAAGGCCTGGATAAAGCCAGGCCAGGCCTGGCGTTTTGGCTCTAAGGCATGGATAAAGCCAGGCCAGGCCTGGCGTTTTGGCTCTAAGGCCTGGATAAGGCCAGGCCAGGAGTTTTGGCTCTGAGGCCTAGCTATATCCCGGTGCACTCCTCTTCGCCTCTTGAGCGTATTTTCAACGTTTTTGCATCCATTTAGCTCGGCTTCCATCTCCAATTCACCTACACATGAAATCAACTCCATTATGCTCATAAAAAGTGTGTTTTTATCATTAACACACATAAAATATAAGGCATATAACATGTTAAACTATGAATTCTAGTTTCGCATCATACTACTCTTAGATGCTCATGACATGTTGGCTCCGATCTTGGGGATGGTTGTAGAGTGTTTAGCTATTTTTTTTGCTTAACAAATTCAGTAATTTGTATATGTTTATGAAATATTGAAAATGAGTAGGAAATTTTGGAAAGAAACTATAAATATGTGATTGTTGGCTAGCCTAGTTCCATGATAGGCGCCATCACGACCAGTTTTGGATTTCGGGTCGTGAAAAGTTGGTATCAGAGCCTAGGTTAGATAGGACTCAACGGTCATGAGCAGGTTTAGTAGAGTCTCGCGGATCAGTACGGAGACGTCTGTACTTATCTTCAAGAGGCTGCAAAACCCATAGAAACAATCTCATTTTTTTGCTTGAATTCTATCGTGCCATTTCTATTGATTCTGGAAATCTAAACTTCTATTGTTTCATTCTCTCACAGATGGTGAGGATTCGTGCTAACGATCAGAGCGACCAGCCACCAGCTAGACCAGTGAGAGGTTGAGGCTGCAGTCGAGGCCGTGGTAGAGGTTGGGGACCAGCGTGTGCAGCAGCCGGGGTAGTACCAGAGGGTCCACCTACCATTCAGGACCAGGTCCCCGTTGCAGATGCCCCAGCGGGACAGGCTTAGGCATCGGCGGTGCCTATTGTTATTCCAGGTCTTCAGGAGACCTTGGCCCAGATCTTGCTGTATGTACCACCCTCGCTCAGGCAGTTACTGCGTCTTCTAGTGCTGCTACTTCTTAGGCCAGGGGAGGCAGTCATACACCAGTTGCCCAGACACTTGAGCAGGTTACTCATGGCCTTCAAACACCGGGGGCAGTTCCAGCCCAGCCGGTTGCTCCAGTTCAGGATATCGTGGTTTCGGCTATGCCAGATGATGAGCACCGTAGACTGGAGAGATTTAGTAAACTTCAGCCTTCGACATTCAGTGGTGTTGATTGTGAGGATGCCCAGGGATTTTTGGATAAGTGTTAGAGGATGCTTCGTACTGCTGAGATTCTGGATACCAGTGGGGTCTCGTTTGCAACTTTTCAATTTTTTGGGGCTGCTTTTACTTAGTGGGAGTCCTTTCAGAGGCTTAGGCCTGTTGGTTCAGCACCCCTCACCTGGCAGCAGTTCTCCACTATCTTCTTAGAGAAGTATGTACCGTAGTCTCACAGGGAGGAGCAACGCAGCTGCATCAGGGGAGCTATCAGTGATGCAGTATGAGATGTAGTTTTCAGAGTTGGCTAGTCAAGCGACTGAGTTGGTTCCTACCGATAGGGAGAGGATTAGGAGGTTCGTGGATGACCTCACTTTTCAGTTTCATCTTTTTATGACTCGGGAGAGGGTATCAGGTGCTACCTTTGAGTAGGTTGTTGATATTGCTCGAGATATTGAGTCGGTTCGCCGCCAGGAGCGGGAGGAGAGGGAGGCCAAGAGGCCTCATGGATCGGGTGGTTCTAGTGGTGCTCCTTGTAGGAGACAGTTTCGGCATGGTAGAGGCCGTTCATTCATGCATCTTCGAGGCATGGTCCCCGCAGTTATTAGCCTGGCCGTTCTTCATTCAGTGCCCTCCCAGCCCAGAGTGCAGCTCGAGCACCACCAGTTCAGAGTTCCTCTATGCATGATTCTTGTAGTGGCCATTCTGGTGCCAGGGGTTACTATCAGTCCCCGTCTCTAGCTCCAGGGAGTTATTTTGAGTGCAGAGAGTTTGGGAACATGTGGAGGTAGTGTCTCCGTCGTTCTGGTGGTTCTTCTCTGTGGAGGGGTCAGCCCTCAACTTCGGCTCCAGTTACTTCACCACCCGCTCAGACAGCTAGGGGTGGCGACCAGACCGCCAGGGGCCGCCCTAGAGGGGGAGGGCGTGCAGGTGGGGTCCATGCTCGTATCTATGCCCTTCTAGTCAGGACAGATGCTATGTCCTCCGATGTACTGATCACATGTATTATCTCACTCTGTTGCCGAGATACTTTGGCTTTATTTGACCCTGGTTCTATATATTCCTATGTTTCATCATATTTTTCCTATTTTCTAGATATGCCCCGTGAGTCTCTAGTTACGTCGGTTCGTGTGGCGACTCCGATGGGTGATAATATTTCTGTGGACCATGTGCATCGGTCATGTGTGATATCTATTGGGGGTCTGGAGACCCGAGTGAACCTATTGTCACTTAGCATGGTCGATTTTGATGTGATATTGGGAATGGATAGACTATCTCCGTGTCATGATGTTCTTGATTGTCACGCTAAGACTATGACCCTATCTATGCCAGGATGTCCGAGGGGTGGGTGGAGAAGTTCTTATGGGTATGTTCCTAGTAGGGTGATTTCCTACTTGAAGGCCCAGCGTATGGTTGATAAGGGGTGTTTATCCTATTTGTCTTTTGTAAGGGATATCACTGTTGAGACTCCCGCTATTGATTCGGTTCCTGTGGTCCGTGACATTCCGGACTTATTTCCTGCAGACCTGCCAGGCATGCCTCTTGACAGGGACATTAACTTTGGCATTGACTTGGTGCAGGAACTCAGCCTAATTCTATTCTACCTTATCGTATGGCACCGACGGAATTGGAGGAATTAAAGGAGCAACTTCAGGAACTCCTAGATAAGGGGTTCATTCGTCCTAGTGTGTCACCTTGTGGTGCTCCGGTGTTGTTTGTGAATAAGACGAATGGTTCTATGCATATGTGTATTGATTATCGGTAGCTGAACAAGTTTAAGGTGAAGAACTGGTATCCCTTGCCTCGTATAAATGACTTGTTTGATCAGTTGCAGGTTGCCATGGTATTTTCCAAGTTTGACTTGAGTTCTGGCTATCATCAGTTGACGATTCGGGGTCCCGACATCCCGAAGACTGCCTTCAGGACTAAGTATGGTCATTATGAGTTTCTGGTTATGTTATTCGGGCTGACCAATGCCCTAGTAGCCTTTATGCACTTGGTTCACAGTGTGTTTCGGCCTTATCTTGACTCCTTCTTCATCGTGTTTATTGATAATATCTTGGTGTACTCCCGATCTCGGGAGGATCATGTGCATCATTTGAGAGTGGTGCTTCAGACCTTGAGGGAGAAGAAGTTGTATGCAAAATTTTACAAGTGTGAGTTCTGGCTTGTTTCAGTAGCGTTCTTGGGGCACGTGGTGTCTAGTAAGGTAATTCAGGTTGATCCAAAGAAGATAGAGGCGGTGCAAAACTGGCCTAGACCGTCATCAGCTACCGAGATTCACAATTTCCTTTGTTTGGTAGGGTACTATCGTCGTTTTGTAGAGGGATTTTCATCTATTGCAGAACCTATGACTAGGCTAACCCAGAAGGGTGCTCAACTCAGGTGGACTGAGGAGTGTGAGGAGAGCTTTCAAAAGCACAAGTCAGCTTTGACTACAACTCTGGTGTTGGTTTTGCCTACGGGTTCAGGTTCTTATACACTTTACTGTGATGCCTCGAGAGTTGGCCTTGGAGGGATTTTGAAGCAGGGTGCTAGGGTTATTGCCTACGTGTCTAGACAGTTGAAGGTGCACAAGAAGAATTATCCAGTGCATGATCTCGAGCTAGCATCTACTGTCCACGCCTTGAAGATTTGGCGTCATTATTTGTATGGAGTGCATTGTGAGATTTTCAGTGATCACCGTAATTTGCAGCAACTGCTCAAGCAGAAGGATCTAATTGCGTTAGAGGATATGGTTGGATCTTCTCAAGGATTATTACCTCACCATTCTATATCATCCAGGGAAGGCCAATGTAGTGGTTGATGCCCTGAGTCACAGAGCAGAGAGTTTGGGGGAGTCGAGCCTACCTTCTAGTAGCAGAGCGACCATTTGCACTTGATGTTCAGGCTTTAGCGGGTCAGTTGGTGAGATTGGATCTCTCAGAGCAGGTATTGGCTTTTGTAGCCTCCAGGCCTTCTCTTTATCATTAGATTAGAGCATGCTAGTATGATGATCCGCACTTGATCGTTCTTCAGGATAGAATCTGTCGCGGTGATGCTAGGGATGTGGTTATTGGTGATTATGGGGTCATGAGGATGCAGGGCCGGGTTTGCGTGCCTAATGTGGATAGGTTTCGAGATTTGATTCTAGCTGAGGCCCATAGTTCGCGGTATTCCATCCATCCGGGTGCCTCAAAGATGTATCACGATCTGAGATAGCACTATTGGTGGAGGCGGATGAAAAGGGATATTATTGAGTTCGTGGCTTGGTGTCTCAACTGTCAGCAGGTCAAGTATGAGCACCAGAGACTGGGTAGATTGCTTCATAGATTAGATATTCCAGAGTGTAAGTGGGAGCACATCACCATGGACTTCCTAGTTGGGCTTTCATTGACTTCGAGGAGGTTTCGTGCTATATGCGTTATTGTGGATCGGCTGACCAAGTCTGCGCACTTCATTCCCGTTGGTACTACTTATTCTTCGGAACGGTTAGCTGAGGTTTATATCAGGGAGATTGTCCGATTACATGGGTTTCTAGTTTCTATCATTTCCGACAGAGGCACTCAGTTCACATCTCTATTTTGGGGGGACGTGCATAGGGAGTTAGGTACTCAGGTTGAGTTGAGCATAGCGTTTCATCCTCAGACCAATGGGCAGTCTGAGCGTACTATTCAGATTCTCTAGGACATGCTCCGTGCATGTGTCATTGATTTTGGGGGTTCATAGGACCGATTTCTGCCACTTGCGGAGTTTGCATATAATAATAGTTATCATTCGAGTATCCAGATGGCTCTGTATGTGGATTTATATGATAGAAGGTGCAGATCACCGGTTGGTTGGTTTGAACTAGGCGAGGCTAGGCTATTTGGCACATGCTTAGTTCAGGATGTGTTAGGTAAGGTGAAGTTGATTTAGGAGCGACTTCACGCGGCGCAGTCTAGGAAGAAGAGTTATGCGGACCAGAAGGTCCGAGATGTGTCTTTCATGGTTGGGGAGAAGGTGCTTCTGAAAGTGTCACCCATGAAGTGTTTTATGAGTTTCGGGAACAGGGGAAAGCTTAGTCCCTGGTTCATTGGGCCATTTGAAGTGCTTCGGAGGATTGGGGAGGTGGCTTATAAACTTGCCCTGCCTCCCAGCTTATCAAGTATTCATCCAGTGTTCTATGTTTCGATGCACCAGAAGAATGTTGGTGACCCGTCTCATTTTTTGGACTTAAGCACGGTTCAGCTCGAGGGTGATATGCCATATGAGGTAGAGCTAGTGGCAATTTTGGGTCGTCAGGTCAGAAAGCTGAGGTCTAAGGATATAGCTTCAGTGAAGGTTCGGTGGAGAGGACAACCAGTGGAGAATTCCACCTGGGACACCGATCAGGAGATGTGGAGCAGATATCCTCACTTATTTGAGACTCCAGGTATGTTTCTAGACCCGTTCGAGGACGAACGTTTGTTTAAGAGGGGGAGGATATAACGACCCGGCCAGTCGTTCCGCGAGATTAGCCACGTTTCCCCCGTTTCTGCTTTATCATATGTTTTTAGCCTATTTATTTGTGTTGGGTCGGTTGGTTCAGGTACGAAGTGGCCGTGGTGAGAATTGAGACACTTAGTCTCTTAAATTGGCTTAATAGTTGGATAAGTCAACTGGGAGTTGACTTATTGGTAAACTACCTCGGAATGCATATTTTATTGCCCGGATAGCTTCGTTAGGTTATTTGGGACATATTAGTGTGTTCGGAATGTTATTTTGATGTCCGATGTAGAATTAGGCTTGAATTGGCGAAAGTGAGTTTTTGACGATTTTCGGCCGGCAGTAGAAAATAGTCTATTGGGGTCGGAATGGAATTCTGGAAGTTGGAATAGGTTCGTAGTGTCATTTTGGATGTGTGTGCAAAATTTCAGGTCAATCGGACGTGTTTTGAATGGTTTCGGCATATTTGGCATATTTTGGAAATTTCAAAGTTCATAGGCTTGAATTTGATGTGATTTTGGTGTTTTGGCATTGTTTTTGGTGTTTAGAAGGCTCGAGTAAGTTTGAATAAGGTTATGGGATATGTTTTTATTTTTGGTTGAGATTCCGAGGGCCTCGGTTGAGTTTCGGGTGGTTATCAGAGTGTGTTTGGCTTTAAGGAGACTGTTGTTGCTGCTGCAATTTCTGTTGGTGGTCTCCTTCTACGCGATCGCAAGGGTGGGACCGCGATCGCGTAGGTTTGTTTAGGACAGCTGGGAAATTTGTTCTATACGATCTCCATATTGGGTATGCGATCGCGAGGGTCTGTCTAGTTGGCTACCTCGACCGCGTGGCTGAGGTCGCGATCGCGAAGAAGGATTTGGAGCAGTCGTGAAGGGAAGGAATTTCTCTATGCGGCCGCATAGTAAGGGTCGAGATCCCGTTGCTGTAGGAGCTTGTTATCCACGATCGCGTGTGTGTTCCTGCGATCGCACAAGGTAAGTTGGGGGCCAGTCCATTTTTGTGCTTCGCGATCGCGAGGCAATTTCCGCGATCGCGATGAAGGAAATAGCTGGGCAGAGAGTTTAAGTTTGAAGAACGGGGGTTTTTGGCCATAACTCGACGGAACACTAGAGAGCTCGGGAGAAGGAGGATTTGGAGGAGATTTTCAGTGGAGTTCTTGAGGTAAGTCTTCTTCAATCACATTTGGGTTAATTTCATGATTTAGCCTTGATTTTTACCATATAATTGGAGGAATTAAAGTAGAAATTGGGAAAAAATGAGAAGAAGAACTGGGAATTTCTTTTGATGATTTGAGTGGTCAATTGAGGTCGGATTTTGGTAAATTTGATATGGGTAGACTCGTGGGGGAATGATGATTCTAGATTTGTGATTTTTATCGAATTCCGAGATGTGGGCCCGGGGCTCTAGTTAGGCCAATTTCAGAAATTGTGCCTAAAATTGATAGTTTCGATTGGGCCTTGTTCCTTTAGCGTATATTGATGATGTTAATCTGGTTTTGGTTAGATTCGGAACAATCGGGAGCTGATTCGAGAGGAAAAAGAATCGCGGATTAGTATTTGGGCCGGCTGAGGTAAGTAATGACTATAAATCATGTCATGAGGGTATGAAACACCGGACTTCGTATTTTCTCACTAGTTTTGGAGTGGTGCACATGCCAGATGACGAGTGTGTAGCATGCACTGATTTGGATTTGGACTTGGTACTTTCCGCGGCAACTATTGAGTTGTGTATTTTACTCAGCCTTATTTACACTATTTGAGTTATAAAATGATGTTTTGGGTCGAGTACCCTGTTTTACTGATAGCCCGAGGGGCTTACTTAGAGTTTCTGACTGAGTGAGGCCGAGGGCCTGATTGTGAGGATATGAGATTCCACGAGGTGGCTTGATTTTAGCGCTTGGGCTGAAGGAGCCCCTTCGGAGTCTGTACACACCCCTAGTGAGCGCAGGTACCTACTGAGTGCGAGTGCTGAGTGCCGAGTGATGAGTGACGAGTGATTGGGAGGCATGAGTGACAGTGAGGGTGCCCGAGGGGCTGATACTGAGTGATTGTGAGGTATGGCTGAGTGACTGGTTTTTGAGTGATGTTTTGCCCGAGGAGCGGTTTATGATTCCTGTTTTGGCCCGAGTGGCTATTTATGGTTTATTTCATTTTACACTAAACTCTTCGAGTATTGTAAATTTTAAAATTATTGGAAAACACATTTTTCAAAGGATTTTACTAAAGTTGGATTTTAAAGCATGTTGATTTCATATATATATATACACACACACTATTGGAAAGGAATTTTGTGCTTATTGTGAAATGATGATTTGATCTTATGAGTTTATTACTGCTTAGACTTGATTTATTCTCATTGCTACAGAGTTGGCTTACTCACATTACTCCCTGCACCCCTATGTGCAGATATAGGTGTGGGTACCGAGCGTTAGTCATCTATTTTCGGGCGGAGCCGAAGTTGGGACATAGAGGTAGCTGTTCAGCATCCACATCATCTCTATTTCCCTTTTTTATTTTGTACTTAGTTCTTCGTTTCGAGATTTTGTATTATGACTGTAGGGTTATTTTGTACTACTCTTAGATGCTCATGACATGTTGGTTCCGGATCTTGGGGATGGTTGTAGATTGTTTAGCTGTTTGTTTTTGCTTAACATATTCAGTAATTTATATATGTTTATGAAATGTTGAAAATGAGTTGGAAATTTTGGAAAGAAACTGTAAATATGTGATTGTTGGCTAGCCTAGTTCCACGATAGGCGCCATCACGACCGGTTTAGGATTTGGGGTTGTGACATAGATTCTAGGGATATTTAGTAGAGTTGGAGGGTTTCTTATTTGCTTTTTCTAAACGGGGTTGAAATACTGCCTATATGATTTAGTTCTATTGTTAATTCTACTCATTTGTTAAAAAAAACTGTATGAGTTCAACTGTATTCTTAGAAATCCTGCCTATAGGACTTTCATGATGATATTAATTTTGAGTTCTATATTTGCATATTAGAATTCCTGCCTATAGGTTTGACATTAAATTTCATATTAGAGATCCCGTTCATAAGATCAACAAATGTGCATTAGTAATGTCATGAGCGGCTTTCCAGCCATGCCTCATGACCCTTTAGAGAGCCCCGTAGCGTCCTGGGAAGCCTCCCAACGCCTAGAACCATGGACGGCCTCGTGGTCTTGGCCGCACAAAGTGACAAGCGCGCATGTGTCTATGTCGCCCCTCCGATATCCCTCGCTAGTGCCCAGCCGCAAGCATCTACCAACAGCGTTGCGCGCGCAGACAATGCCGCACACGCAGATCGTGATGCCAGAGACAAAGTTGCTGACAACGGACCTGTTTCTACCTTGTAGGAAACTATGTAATTTTCATTGTAAATATAGAGTAGTTTTATTCCATGTAATTTCATTATGTTCCTCTAGATTAATTAGGTCAAGTCATGTAGCTTTGGTTTATTTTTCTTAAGCATTATTAGGGGGGATCAAGCATTCAAATCATTCTAGCAAATAATTATTTGTACTAGTGTCTCTCCTCCTCGACACCGCGTTGCCTTCTGTGTAATAACTTTCATTTATGCAATCAAGCTTTCTTTCAATTCTCTTTATTATTCTCTCAATTGTTCTTGACATCGATATTCCCGTATGACACTGACAAACTCGTCTACGATACGGAGGGGACCTCAGTTGGAAGACAAATGCTGTACTGACATCAGTTGCTTAGCCTTCCGTCGCCCTTCCAAGGAACATTAGGAATGCGCCGCATAATAGTTGGTATCAGAGCTTATGCCCGACATTGGATTAGGGAACGCATTGCAATTACCACCATTTCTGACCATGGTAAATCATGGGGACCGCATTTCGGTCATTGAGGAAACAGTTGACGTATTACGACCCATTGCAAATATGGTGCATGAATTATAAACCAGCCTAGTGCAAAGGTTGGATGACCTGGATCGCAAAATGATCCAGGCCGAAGTTGACATAGAAAATATCATTCGCGACTCTGAAGGAGACCGGCAAACGGCAGCTACTGAGGCAGGCAAAATTTTTGGTAAATTTGAGGACCTCCTACAGGAGCGTACCTAGGATTTAGCCTACAGGGCACAAGAGGCAGACAGGGTGACTGCCATACAACAAACTATAGACAACTTGACAGGCCAGCTCAATGTAGTTAATGTTGCTCTACAAGGCTTGCTTCGAGGAGGTGGAAATCAAATCGGGGGTGCTGTGAACCTCGCCCCCATGGCGCAAAAACTGAAAGTTCTTGAGCCAAAGACATACAATGGAGCTCGAAATGCTAAAGAAGCGGAGAATTTCATCTTCGACATCGAGCAATACTTCGATGCCGTGGGAGGCCTAGAAGAAGCCAAGAAGGTAGCAACTGCTGCCATGTATCTTCAGGGTGATGCTAAGCTCTGGTGGCGAGTGAAGTATGAAGCCATCAGGGAAGGTGAAGATGCTTTGGAGACATGGGAAGAACTGAAGGCAGCCATACGCCTACAGTTCTTTCCCGAGAATGTTGAGTATAATGCAAGGAGGAAACTATGGGAGCTCCGATAGACCAGATCAGTGCGGGACTACATGTGAGAATTCTCGGCGGACATGCTAAACATCTGTGACAGGGTGACAAAGACAAGTTCTTAACATTCCTGGAAGGGTTGAAACCTTATGCCCCCATGGAGCTACAAATACAATGAGTAGATACCCTACCTAAGGCGATCCAAGCAGCGGAATGCCTTGGGGACTACCAAGTGGAGACTCGAAAGGATAGGCCTCTACCACCTGTCCGAGCGGGATACAAAGGAGGCCAGTCTAACAATGGTGGCCCTAGCAGAATTGGGGTAGATCGGAGTGCACCCAAAGCTAAGGCTCCTTCCGTATGCAGCAATAGTGCTCAAACAACAATGATCGGGGGGAGAAAGCCCCCTCAGGATGCCGTCATTGTGGCGGGACACATTGGAATAACGAATGTCCACATGCACATATGAATGCCCATCAAGCTTATGATGATGGGAAGGATGACGAAGAAGATGATGCGGAGCAGACCGAACTAGTCAGTACCATCAATGCAATTGCGTGTTCTATTTCTGAAGCATTAGCGGGAACCAGTGCTGGTATCCGTAAGAAGAAGGACCCCTTCCCAATCCCCAATAAAGGGAAAAAGAAGACGAATGAAGGGACTCCTCTTAAATAAAAGAGGGTCTTGATGTTCGTTGAACTGAAGGTAAATGGCAAGCTCATTCGGGCAATGTTAGATAGAGGTGCTACCCACAACTACTTGGCCTAAACTCAGGTACAGTGCCTTGGCATAGTTGTAGGAAAGGGCAGAGGTCACATCGAGGCTATCAACTCACCTCCTCAGCCAGTGGGTGGAATAGCCAAAGGAGTACCAGTGAAGATGGGTCCTTATGAAGGAAAGTTCAACTTGCGCGTGGTGATCATAGATGACTTCGAGTTGATAGTTGGGCTGGAATTCTTGAGGCAAAACAACACCATGCTCTTCCATATGCAGACATGCTTCTGATGATGGGAGTAAAGGGGGCCAAGCCCTGCATTATCCCGTGCATGTCCGTGAAAATGGCCGCTGAGAACATATCGGCCTTGCAGCTGAAGAAGGGAGTCAAAAGACATGAACCTACGTTCCTGGCTATCCTATGCATTGAAGAGGTAGAACGCTCATCGGATCCCATCTCTATACCCGTAAAAGGAGCTACTACTGGAATTTGAAGACGTCATGCCACAGAAGATTCCAAAACAACTTCTGCCTAGGCGCATTGTGGACCATGAGATTGAGTTATTGTTGGGTGCAAAGCCACCTGCTCGGGCACGCTATAGAATGTCACAACCCGAACTCATCGAGCTTTGGAGACAATTGAAGGAGATGCTAGACACAGGGATCATTGTACCCTCCAAGTCCCCATATGGGTCCCCTGTGCTTTTCCAAAAGAAACATGATGGTAGTCTATGACTCTGTGTGGATTATCGGGCTTTAAATAAAATCACTATGAAGAACACGTATCATATTCCGCTCATGGCAGACTTGTTCGATAGATTAGGGAGTGCAACGGTGTTCACGAAAATTGATCTGAAGACAGGGTATTGGCATGTTCGTATTGCTGAGGGCGATGAACACAAGACGACATGTGTGATAAGATACGACTTCCTAGTCTATAGAAGACAGGGTAATGCTCCAGCTACATTTTGCATCCTGATGAACCAAGTCTTCCGAGAGTATATTGATGAATTCGGGTGGTCTATTTGGATGACATTGTTGTTTGTAGGCAAATACTAGAAGAACACCTGGAGCATTTGCGGAAGGTCCTAGCCCGATTGCGGGAGCATGAATTATACGCAAAGAGATTCAAGTGCTCCATTGCTAAAAAACAGATCGACATCCTCAGACATGTCATTGAGGAAGGGTGTATCAAGATGGACCAGCAAAAGATCCAGGCCATAACAGATTGGCCGCCACCCAAGGATATCCACACCCTGAGGGCATTCCTTGGCCTATGCAATTTCAATCGGTGATTTGTGAAAAATTACTCCCTTGTCATAGTGCCATTGAAATAACTCCTCAAGAAGGTCATGGCTTGGGATTGGGGTCCTAGATGAGCGGAGGTCTTCAACGCATTAAAAGAGGCTATGTCTAGTAGCCCCGTCTTGGCCCTTCCTGATTTGGCCAAGCCCTTCGAGGTACAAACGGATGCTTCCGACTATGCTCTTGGCGGAGTTTTGGTACAAGACGGGCATCCCGTAGCATATGAGAACCGAAATCTGAAGGATGCTGCGTGGCGCTATGCCGCCCATGAGAAAGAACTACTGGTTATCGTTAATTGCTTATGCCATTGGAGGCATTATCTGTTGGGATCCCCGTTCGTGGTCAAGACACACAACATAGTTGTTAGCCATTTCATGACCCAGCCGAAGCCGAATGGTCGACAAGACCGATGGCAAGAACTCCTAGCAGAATTTCACTTCAACCTAGAGTACCAAAGTGGGAAGACTAATCATGTTGCTGATGCACTCAGTCGGAGAATTGATCTAGCATCAGTGTGCCTACTCGCCACCCTAAGGGGGAGTGAAGTAGCTACTACCATAAAAGACCAGATACATGATCTACACATCAGGCATCCTACTGCACAGTATTTTGTTGATCTAGTAGGACAGGGCAAAACTCGCCAGTTCTACATGGAGGATGGGTTCATGAAGGTAAAAGGGAACCGACTATATGTTCCTAAAGGAGGAGATATGAGAAAAACTCTTTTGGAGGAATGTCACGACACTCTGTGGGCCGACCATCCCGGCGAAGAACGCACCATGACATTACTTCGCCGTGCATATTATTGGCCACAGATGGCTGACGACGTGGCTCAGTATGTGAGGACTTGTCTAGTATGCCAGAAGGACAAGTCCGACCGCTTGACACAAGAGGGACTCTTGGAACCACTAGCTGTTCCAAAGAGACCTTGGGAAAGCGTGTCTCTGGATTTCATCACCAGATTGCCCAAAGTCGGAGATCTCACAACTATCTTGGTTGTGGTGGATCGATTTTCCAAGTATGCCACCTTTATTACAGCATCTCAACATATATCAGCAGAAGATACATGTTGATTCTTTTTTCCCAGGTCGTCAAATATTGGGGCCTCCTGAAAGACATCGTTAGTGATCGCGATTCACGCTTCACTAGCAACTTTTGGACAGAACTATTTAAGTGCCTCGGGTCATAATTGAGTCATAGATCAAGCTGTTATCTGCAATCTGATGTCCAGACAGAGCGGTTCAATGGTATGTTGTAGGAATACCTCCGCCAGTTTATTATTGGATCGCAAAATAAGTGGGTGAGGCTTTTGGATGCTGCTCAATTGTGTTTCAATTCCCAAAAGAGCTCTAGTACAAACAAAAGTGGTTTTGAAATTGTTACGGGACAACAGCCGCTACTCCCACACACCGCGAATGCACCAAATATGTCCAAATCTCCTCGTGTTGCTAGCTTCTCAAAAGAATGGAAGCCAAATTTGGAGATAGTGCGAAGCTATCTGGTCAAAGCCCAAAAACGGATGAAGAGGCATGCTGATCAGAATCATCACTTTGTTGAATACCAAGTAGGAGACAAAGTGATGGTCAAAATCCCAAAGCGTTACTTGTTTGCAGGGGTCCATGACCTTCGCCTATTTCAAAAATATATTCGACCTTCGTCCATTGAAAGACGCATTGGGAAAGTTGCATACCGGGTCGATACCCTAGCTTGGTGGAAAATCCACCCCGTCTTCTAAGTTAGTCTTCTGAAACCTTTTCTGGAAGAGGTGGGCCGAGACTATTCTGGGTGATCGGGTTATTCATGCCTCAAGGAAGGATCACCAAGAGTTTTTGGTGAAATGGAAAGGGTGTGATGCAGAGGAGAATACTTGGGAGAGGGGGACAAAGCTCAAAGCGTATAAGAGCCTAATTGAAGATAATTTTGCAAGTAAGGCGCCGAGGATGTTGCCAACTTAGGTGGGGGAGAATGTCATGGGTGGCTTTCCAGCCTACCCTATGACCCCTTGGATGCGCCCCGTAGCATCCTGGAAAGCCTCCCAACGCCTAGCGCCACGGAAAGACCCGTGGTCTTGGCCGCGCCAAATGAGAAGCGCGCATGTGCCTCTGTCGCCCTACTGATATCTCGCTAGCGCCCAGCCACAAGCAGCTGCCAACAGAGCCGCACGTGCAGACCATGATGCCAGAGACAAAGTTGCTGACGACGGACATGTTTCTACCTTGTAGGAAACTAAGTCCTTTTCATTATGTTCCTCTAGCTTAATTAGGTCAAGTCATGTAGCTTTGGTTCATTTTTTTTAAGAACTATTAGGGGGGATCAAGCATTCAAAACATTCTAGCAAACAATTCTCTGTATTGGTGTCTCTCCCCCTCGACACCGCGTTTCCTATAAATCATGCCTATAGGACTTAAGTTAGTACAATAATTAGAAAGCATGCCTATAAGATTAAAAAGGGAAATAAAACATGTCTCTATAAAGTTAAAATCAGTGGTACACCTAGAAATCATGTCTATAGTTCTATAACCATTAACTTGTAGAAATCATGCCTATAGGATTCCATCAATTGGTTATGAATTCAATCGCCATTGTCAATCACTTAGGCAATATCCCTGTAGGACTTAATAATAATTCTGGGTTTAATAAAACTCACCTCTATACTGCCTCTACACTCACCTTAATAAAACTGCCTCTATACTCTATTTTTCTCACATAGATATCCTACCAGTAGGACATTCAGGTTAATAAAGTTTCCTCATTCGATTGCGTGCATTTGATGTTTTATGTGTGGAGGTCAATATGAGCCTATATTTAATTTTGATCTGAAAGTCCTAATTGTTTTTTGCTTGTCAGCTAGATTTTACATTTTTGAGCAACATAGGCTAGGTCTAGAACTATCCCAAATAAAGGTCCTAATACCTCCAGGGCTTTAGATATGAGACGGGTAGTGCACGCATAAGGAACGAGCTAGAATCAACTAGAACGCTTAAGTTACAACTTAAAGATAGTAATCTGGTAGTAAGGAGATGATAGTATGTGTGCTAAGTTCTATGGGTAACACTCCGACTTGAGGGAGTTACAAAGTATTTCACGGGGTGATCCTATAGGCTAAAAAACATAGGACCCCTCCATTCCTGTTCTAAAATAAATCGAGTATTTTATTTGTCCAAATTTCTTAGACTAATTCGCTTAATTTAAGTTCGGCCAGGACCCACCGTTGTGGACCTCGAGGGGTACCTAACACCTTCCCCTCGAGGTTAGTTGAGCCCTTACTGATCTCTAGTGATGTAAATTGGTTATATGAGTTATCTTCTCTAGGTTCCCTAATCTCTTAGGTGGCGAGTCTCTTAATTCCAATTCCCTACCCTCTCAAAATAGGAGTTGTCTCAAACAAATGTTGAAACTCGATTTCGCGAGAAAAAGGGTGCGTGACAATGTAACCCTTTGAATTCCTTCCACGCATTTGTATGCGCACATGAGTGATTGGTATCAGCTGGGCATCGATGACTTGTGATTCCATGGTTGAGGTGCGAGATGTGATTTTGGCGTGCTGATGATGGACCAGTCTAGAGGACTTGAGGCCCACATTTGAATGTAGCTTGAGCACAAAGATTTTGATTGTGGGAGCACGTGCTTTTGGGACTTATATGTCTGTTGGTGTCCGTATTAGTAGAATTTGTGATTGGATGTCTACGTGGTGAATATGATGTGACTGCGAGATGTGTTCAGATTGTTCGAATGTGATGAGAAGAGTTTATTTGATAGGTAGCAAGGACTATTGTGTGTTTGATTTTTGTCTTGATTTGGAGTATGGTCTCGAGTTAGGGGCATGCTGAAGGAACTCTCACGTTGATTAGTTGTGGAGTGCAGTAGATTTTAATTTCGTGTTATGAGTTCAGATTTCAGGAAGTTTTAAGTGATTGGGTAATAAATATGACTGTGGAAGAGTATAGAGAGATATCAGTTTGAGGAAAAGCAGGTGGGTTACCTCCGCGAGGTGTCTTGAGGTTGTGTGATCCCTATGATGTTTTTTAGAGAGTTCTCTTTTACTAGTGAATATGTTGCAATTTGAGTTTGGATCGCTTGTGGAAGTTGGCTTGACTATTAGAAGGGTGAGTGCGAGGTTTGCAGATAATTTGAAGTATTAGATGGTTTGCGTTACAGGAGCTCGGGAAGGATTTAGTTGATCTATGGTTTTGAGCCAAGTGGCGGAGTTTGTATCGACTAGTTGACTGCACGATTATGTGTTATATTGGTTTCAGATTGAGGTATACTGGTGAATCAGTTATGACTGCAGAGGTTGATATTGAGGATGACTCGAGTAAGTGAATTTCTGGATACAGGTTGTACTACACTTTATGGGTATATGGGAATCATGGAATTATTGAGTGGTTAATCATAAAGGGTGTGGTGTAGATGGAGTAGAAATTTGCTCGGTTGCTTAGGAGTGAGGGTTACTCCCTTGGGTGTTGGTCTGCTAATGTGGCACAGGTTGTTTGGTATGTTTGGTTGGTTTAATTGATATTTGAGAAGAGTGGATGACTCTCGAGAATGGTTCTAATGAATTCAAGATTTATACGTAGCGATTTGGAATTTTCAAGAATTGTATATGGCTAAAAACTGAGAGTTACATTGGACAGTGACGAGACTTGTGGCATTTTTTATCATTGTGGATTATGCATTTCAGCATCAAAAAGGTGAAGGAAACCATTTTAGGGTCACATAAGGTCTCTTTCGAGTGGGTGTCTCGGTTGTGGTGCTTTGGGGGTGCTTAAGAGGGATGTCATCGGCTTAGAGTCCTTAAGGCGTTGCGGTTTTATGCTAGGGTCTAATATATGGTGAAGTTGGTTAGGGATCGTGGTGTTCTAGCAAGGAGAAGTATCAATTTGAAGGCGATTTGGAAATGGCTTGGAGAAATAGGATAGCTTGGTAGTAGGGTGGATCAGCACAGTAATGGGTATGATAGGTTCATTGGGTACTTATGATGTGGCTAGTCTAAACAGGTATTTCCTGGCAATGCTCTTGGGTTATGGCGGCCTGCGTGGAGTTAGAGAGATTTGGTTCTGATAGCTTGGTGATGTGCGAATGGGCTTCGAAGAGTTTCTAATGGTTTCTACCACGGTTCGAGGAGTATATTTCCTACCGGCGTGAAGAATATGCGCGTATAGGGATTCTTTCACGGGATAGGATCAATTGTAAGGTTTTTGCCTGATCGGATATGTATATTTATTGTGACTCAGAGTTGATTATGAGAATCTTGTGCTCTTCACAAGATGACATGGTAGATGCGGTGCGTTGTGTGGGATTGAGATTTGCAAGTGCGCAAGGTCACGGGTCTGTTTGGAAGGGAAGGACATAAATTCGTAGGCAACATGGACGGTTTCAGACGACTAGGTAAATGATATTACTATTTGGTATGGCTTGACGAGAGTATGCATTTCAGAAGAGGCAATGTGTTTTGATGTATGGATATCTCACTGGTACTGCGACACTCTCTTGGTTGAGCGACTGCTGATATTCAAATTTTTCTATATAGCACGGAATAATTTTAGAAGTATTCCTTGTGGGATGATCGTGTGTGAGAGATGTCTTAGGCATTCTAGTGATGGTGTTGGGATCCGATAGGGTGATTCGTGTGTTTTATGAATTTGGAGACTGGGATTTCTCAGGAGAGGATTGTTTCATGGTTGTGGACTGTGAAGTCATGGCCGAAGATAGCCAAATGATAGTCTGAGTTATGATTCAGTCATTGCGGGCTTTCGGAAGTTTATTTATCTATTTGTGGGTGCCTAGAGATGATTGGTGGTCCATTGGTAGGCCCAATTAGGATGTCTATTCTTCGTCGAGTTGGATTGGTTGGCTCTGTAGTGATATTTTTGAGGGATGTGCCATTCGGTTGTTGCTGAGCTTATTCGTGTTCTGAAATTTTCTGTGAGTTACTCTTCTATGCAATGAAAAGTTGTGATTCATTGGTTTTAGGCACACATGGTGCGGTTCTATTGTGGTCTTATAGCGGAAATTGAGCGAGATGAGTAATTGGGTATTGCATGATTGAGGGCGTATTGGTTATATTCTTTCGGGTATTGTGTGGCATTATGTCATCTGATTCTCCGTGGTTATGTTGTGTTATCATACCTGTAAGGGATAGGGTGATGTGGGTTCACCCCCCAAGTATGTGTATGGTAAAGTTATACGACGGTTTGATGGTTTTGGGCACAACTCTTGGCTTGTTTGAGGACGACGTATGTTTAAGTGGAGGGAATGTAACGACCCGACCGATCGTTTTGAGCATTTGCACTTCGCTTGGTAGTTTGGGGGCATGAGTAGCTCCATGTAACGTATTAGGACTTGTGTGCAAAATTTGAGTTCATTCCGAATTGATTTGATATGTTTCGACGCGAGTTTTTGGAAGTCGAAAGTTCATTAAGTTTGATTCGTGGTGCGTTTCATTGTTTCAGTGTTGTTATGCATGATTTGAGGCCTCGAGCATGGCCGTGTTATGTTATGAGAGTTTTTGGTATGTTCATACGGTGTCCCGAGGGGCTCATGTGAGTTTCGAATAGGTTTGGGTTGTGTTGCGCTCGTTTTTCTTATGTTTCGACGTCGTTTCTTCAAGCATAAATGATATCATATTGAACAAATGAGATCCTATTTCTGTTTTGATTTTTGCATTACATCCGTATCATAATTGCAAAAAAAATCGTTGAAATTGGACATCATATGAGGATTTTATGGTCATTTTACTAAAAATTAGGTTGCTAGATTTTTCTAGATTATTTAGGAAATTGCCACTGACTTCGTAGTTAAAAATCTGCACATTTCTAAATATTTAAACCAACATATATCCTTCATTATAAGGTCACATTGAGTGATTCAAAAGCCTATCCTGACTATATTTTCACAAGGAATGCATTGGAGGAATCAAAAACAAGTTTAGATTTATTTGGCATGCAAAACGAGGTAGAAATATTCGGCAAAAATACTTAATATCGAATGTTTGTTCATTTGGCCATATTTTGAGTTGGGGAGCTCGGATTTGGATAATTTTTCAAGGACATTTTTACCATATGGATTGGGGTAAGTGTTCTATACTCAATTTTTATTATATTTCATGAATCCATCTTCGTTTTTGGCATTTTATTGATGATTTCAAAGTGAAATTTGAGAGTTTTGTCTCAAATTTAATAAAGTGAGTTTTTGAGTTTTGAACATCGATTCGGAGTTGGATTCGAGTAAAAGTAGTATGGTTGGACTCGTAATTGAATAGGTTCTCAGATTTATTGAGTTATGTTGGGTTCCGCGGCGCGGGCCCGTGTTTGACTTTTTGGTCGATTTTGAGATTTTGATTAAAGATTCGACCTTTATCGATTGGGTTTATTTACTTTGGCATTATTTGATGTATTTAAGTTTCTTTTGGTTAGTTTAGAGCCGTTGGGATGGTCATTACGCGCGGCTTTGCCTTTTTTGGATCATCATTTGGCTTGCTGGGTATTGGATTTGGCTTGTTGGAGGTAAGTAACTCTTCTAAACATAGTGTTGAGGGTATGAAACCCAGAAACACGTGTTATTTGATAGGTATTGAGTGTGAGTACATGATTCGTCTATGAGATACATGGGTTTTTCATGCACACATGACATACATGCATAGAGATGTATTTTTCCTCATGCTATACGGTATCACGTCATTCATGACTTTTTACACACATTAATATGTGGGCATAAAGAGGTATTTACCACTTATTATCTGAAAAGAAAATGAAACATCTTATTTATTGTAGAAAGGATATTTGGAAAAATTATAGTTTTCAAACTTATTAGTAACTTTGGCATTTTCGGTAAAACATTTGGCTTTTCACTGAGATACTTGAAAAGCATGACTGTTTTCTGGAACTGTGAACGAGTTGAGCATTTTTACTTCTGAGATACATCTTTTATA
The DNA here is from genome assembly GCA_005239525.1 of Nicotiana knightiana. Taxonomy (NCBI): domain Eukaryota; kingdom Viridiplantae; phylum Streptophyta; class Magnoliopsida; order Solanales; family Solanaceae; genus Nicotiana; species Nicotiana knightiana. The sequence goes on from ML372281.1 coordinate 62,530, forward strand.
CTTGTATTATGTTTTTATTAACTGTTGTGGGATATTTGTATTGGACCCGACCTTGTGTTAGCTCGTCACTGCTTTCAACCTAAGGTTAAGTTTGTTACTTACTGAGTACATAGGGTTGGTTGTACTCATATTACACTTCTGCACCTTGCATGCACATGTTGGCTGCTGATGCTGCTGTGGTCGATGGGAGCTGGATTGAATATGTACCCGCGTCCCGCTTCTAGCTGCCCCATGTTCGTGGTAGCTTTAGATCTATAAAATTCTGTTTCTTTACTTTTCAAACACCCGATGTATTTATTTCATTTCAGTTTTGTAAATTCTATTCTTAGAAGCTCATGATTTGTACTACCAGTCCATGAAAAATGTTTAGGATTTAGATATTTTATTTACTTAATTGTCTTATTAAATTTAATAGAAATTGAATAGTTGTTAATTGGCTTACCGAGTGGGTTGGATTAGGTACCATCACGACCGGTTGGATTTTGGGTCGTGACATGATTGGTCTAATCCACGTATAGATTTGATGCAGCTTTATCTAATAAGTTTCTTGGGAACCTTAATATGCTTTAGAACAATTTAAATCCTTCAATGATTTCCATTATACACATATCAAGTGTATTGTCAAAATTATAACCTGAAAAACCATTTCATCCACCACAGGAGAACATATCTCCATATAACTAATGCAAGGATATTTTCGAAAAATCTTCTCCCACAATTTTTTTTATTTCTATCGACTTGATTTTTCATTTTACTTTCAGGTGTTGGGACTATCTGTCCAACTTCACATTTTTCAGGTGAAGTCAATTTTTATTGTGTATTTTTCATTGACCATTCATTTATCTGTCCAAATTCCACGACACATTTGAGCTCAAGATCCTCGTCAATATTAATAATATTGATCTCTATGTTATATCAACAATCATCGATGATCATTTACATCGGTCCCCTCACACAATAAAGACATAACTTATCGAGATCTCCTTATTTTCAGGTACCTGAGCCTCTTCCGTGAGGTCTTATAGAGTGTTATGTTGTGGTGTTCTTCTAGAGTACTTACCTCCTTATTATTACCATCTTGATCATTTGCTCCATTCATTCTTCAAAGGAGTTTTATCTTTGGAACCGATTTGTTTATTACGCTTCATGCATGCCATAAACTTTGTCCATAATGGACGTTATTTTTTTTGGAGCATTAGCAGCTGAAATATGATATTTAGCCGGGTCAGCAAACGCATATGATAATGTTTTGAAAATGAATTATCACTTGAACTTCAAGTTCACATTTTTTTATGAGGATCTAGATGTATTCATGATAATTCGTTCTACTTATCACTTTTTCAGCTGCCCATTTTCTCCCCCCAATGTTGGGATCACCAACGCATTTCTCAACCTTCTTTAGGAATCCATCTTTGTGCACTGTGGTGGCATGATTAGATCATATAGCAGATCTATATTTCTAGATGGAAATTATTTGGTTCCTGACCCTGAACCGATTGTGACAGGGAGACTTTTTCAAAACTTGTTGGTTAGATGCGTACAAGTGATGTTGTATATTAAATAATATACCTCATACCAAATTTCTATTCGGGAGTTTTATTCTCATAACAAATGGTTTAGCTATAATTAGAGGAATATGATATCTGCTAAACCAACTTGGATTTAAACGAACATTATCAAGATAAATCATCATAATTTATGTTCTGGAAATGTGCTCTAATAATTTGAGCAAACAACCTTGCAAAACCAAACTGCTAGTTAACAACAAATGCAGGTGACCGTACAATATATGCATCTATTTAAATCATGCCACC
>ML372281.1:64873-84835 GCA_005239525.1 Nicotiana knightiana
ATATATATATATATATATATATATATATATATATATATATATATATGTATAATCAATTTATCATGAGAACAAGTCGTATAGGAGAATTTTTGAAGAATCTCCTAATTATTCAATATATGCCAATGTGAGTTCTCAATCATTTTTTGTATCATAATTGAACCGAGATGACCAATCGGTCATGCCAACTAATCTTTGTTTTAGTAAACCTCTAGTTTACTCGTGGCATGTGATTCTATCATCACGTTTATACATGTGTAATACAAATAGAAGAAAAATCAGGTAATCTTTTATATTTTTCTGGTATGTTATAGTAATATGAAGATAATCAACTTCCTTTCATTTATAGTCTCAATATGCCAATCACTTTTTGGATAATACATCTTAAACTCAAAAAGTTTCTTTTTGAGACTTACTACAATATCAATGTCAAGAACAACTTCATTCATTCCGATAGTAACAAATTAGTTTTTTTTGAGCTCTTAAGTAATTTTGTACTACAAGATCTTTTGTCACACCATTCATATGGAGAATGTCTCCTTTATAGAGAAAATCGTTTCATAATAATTTTCATGGTCAAAATCATCATAAGCAAAGTCACTTCTTGCTTTAATTTTGCCTTCAATAATATTTTATAAGGCATGTAAAAATATATTTGGTGTACCACATTTACGCAACCAATGACATACACATGTAACTACACAGTAATATTCATTATCTTTCTTTCTCATAAACCTCCTAGTAGAGGTGAGTTGTAGTATTTATTCAACCATGCATAAACACATTCTTATGCATAGTTTATATCACATGTATATTTCCACATTCACTTTCAGGAATGAGCATGCATTTACAATGCTTATCACAAGTTACATTTTCAATGAATGGACTATAATCATGTGAATACGTCTCGTATTAACAGACAACATTGATACATATTCCTTCACCTTTGAAGGACCATCTTGTGAACCCTTATTGTTATCCTTTTTACAATTACCATAATGATGACTATTGTTATTAGATCTTTGGCACGCCCACGTTCATTGTTCAACCCCTTGTCTTTACTTAAACTTATTATGTACCTCTATCACATTCACTTCAAGAATTGAGCAAATCAAGTGGGACAAGCTTCATGCTTTTACATGAAAAATATATTATTCTTCTTTAGTCATCATTGTATCATCAATAAGGTGCATTTGGGACTCAAACTCAATACCTTACCTATATAAAGGCATGTTAGGCCATAATGAGTTAGGACTCGAACCCAACTATTACAATCATGGAGCATCATGACTCACAGCCCGATGTCTTACCCTCATGGTGCGTTGGGAGTTGAACCCACCATCTTATCCTTATATAACGTTTATCACAAATTGTATGATTCACATTAGGGAATGAAATATAAATTTACATAACTATAAATTCAAACTTCATAAGTTCAACATAGTAAACACTAACATAAAAGTAAGTGAATTATGATAAGAGATATTATCAATGATAATTTTGGCCCAGTAACTACTCATGTACTAAATACTATATGTAAACTTATCAAAACGTATTATTTGGATATAGTACTGTATATCATGCACTAACATTTCAGTAACCATAAATTAATCCAGAGTGCAATAAGATATATTCTACACCGGAAAACAAGCAAGCTTATTCAATGTTACTAGCATATTCTGTGTTTATACCAAAGATGTTATCACGACCTAATTTCCCACCGTCGAGACCCTGATGGCGCCTAATGCTATACTTTCTAGGAAAGCCAACATTAGAGGGTTACGACATTAAAACAATTAAAATATATAAGAAATTTACTAACATCCAATATATGATACCAAAACAACAAATGAAATAGAATATGATACTGCGAAAATGATACTAATCTCTAGCTACCAAGGGTTTGGACCCACAATTCACGAACTACAAAAAATTTACTACAAGTATTTGGCTGAAAGAAAATTTATAACTATTTTTAACTAAATGAAACATCAATTGAATAATAAGGAAGAGAATCCAGGAATCTACGGACGTCAGCAGATCTACCACGTGTCTCCCTACGAATAGTCTGCTACAACTCGAACTCAACTCGGACCTAAACATGGATTTGCATAGAAAGTGCAGAGTGCAGTATCATTACAACTGAACCCATGTACTGGTAAGTGTCGAGCCTAACCTCGGTGAAGTAGTGACGAGGCTAGGATAGGACACCACATAAAAACCTGGACATATATAATTATACTATTGGAAATAACAGCAAACAAAGAATTTAAAACAACAATTAATGGGAAGGGGACATACAATGAGGAATTTCAACGTAAGGAGTGAGAAGAACGAGAAGACAGAAATAAACGGTGATTCACAACTAACAAATTAAGCAACTAAAATAGAAAAGCAAATCTGCACGGCATCACCCTTCGTGCTTTTACTCTCAGCTTCACCAAATAACAAATAGGAATGCACCACATCACCCTTCGTGCTTTTACTCTCATTCTCACCAAATTATAAATAAGAATGCACGGCATCACCCTTCGTGCTTTTACACTCAACCTCACACTATAAATAAATCATCTACGACATCATCCTCCGTGCTTTACACTCTTCCTCAGTTTATAAATAAATCGTGCACAGCATCACCCTTCGTGCTTTAAACTCTTCCTCACAATATAAATAAATCGTGCACGACATCACCGTTCGTGCTTTACACTCTTCCTCACCATATAAATAAATTTTTCATGGCATCAACATTTGTGCTTTACACTCTTCCACACCAACCACATAATCATTAACAACAGATACATAGAAATTTTCACAAGAAATAAGTATTCCATCATAATTACCTTAACAATTTAACATCTCAACCTCGAATCAATGTTCGCAATGTTATCCATCTCGGTGGAACCGGATACAGTTCTCTCAACAGTTCAATAGCAACAATAAGCATGTATAATAGCCTTTAAGACTACAAGAATAACAAGAATGGACTTTCACTTGCATGTTATGACTCGACTACAACTTATAGGTACTCGTCACCTCACCTATGCATCTCTTTCAGCAACAAAACACATAGCAAGTAATCATACAATACCTATTCCCTCAAGCTAAGGTTAGGCACAATACTTACCTCGATTTCGCAGGCCACACACTGCTCAAGTACAATTTTTCCTTTAGAATTCACCTCCAACCCACTTGTATGTAATCATAATTAGTTTAACATCATCAATTTTTGCTAAAGTAATCAACTTTAATGAATAATTACTGATTCCCCAAATTTCCCCAAAAAGGTTAAAAACCGACCCTGGGCTCGCTTGGTCAAAACTCGAGGGTCAGACCAAAATCCGTTTACCCATTCACCATCGAGCCCGATATGTAATCAGTTTGGAAATCCAACCCCAACTCGAGATCTAAATTCCAATTATACAAAATTCCCTAATTCTACCCAAACCCCCAATTTCTTCCATGAAAACCCTAGCTTTTTGGTTAAAAATTGATGAAAAACAATGGGTAATTGGGAGAGAGTAGTTTAGAATCATTTACCAACACTTTGGGGAAGAAGTTGTCTCTTGAAAATCGCCTCTGAGCCTTCTTCTTGAAAATATGAAAGAATGGCCAATTCCCGTTTTAGGTTTTGTTTTTAATTCGCTGGACAGGTCTTCTTCGCGTTCGCGAAGGACCTGTCGTGTTCACGATGCTTTGTGGCCAGAAGTCCTACACATTCGGGAAGAGCTGCTCACAGTCGCGAGGGTTTGTCCTTCATTATCACCGCGTTCGCGACACAGTGGTCGCGTTCGCGAAGAGCAACTCAATGATTCCCCAGCCCACCTCCAATACACTATGCATTTGCGTAAGGTTAGTCGCGTTCGCGATGAGTTAACCCCCCAGTGCACCGCATTCTCGTCCGAAGCCTCACATTTGCGTAGAACAAATCCCTCCCCAGCTGAGCTTGCACTTCGCGACGAAGCACAAAAATCTTGTGCACCAGCAACAGCAAAACAAAAGTTTTTCTACGTTTAAAACATCTCGAAGCCTACCCGAAACTCACCCGAGCCCTCGGGGATCCAAACCAAACATGGACGCTAGTGTAAAAATATCCTACGAACTTGCTCGTGCGATCAAATTGCTAGAATAACACCTAAAACTACGGATTTAGCATAAAAGCTCATGAATTTCTCAAGAACACTTCAAAATTACTATCTTCTCAACCAGACGTCCGAATCACGTCAAATCAACTCCGATTTCTACCAAATTTCACATACATGACTTAAACATTATAATAAAATTGTACCGAGCTCCGGAACCAAAATATAGGCCCGATACCAACGAGTTGAAACATTAATCAATTTGTTTAAATCCTTTTAAATTACAGTCTAACAATTTTAATCAAAAATTAATTTCTCGAGCGACGGACCTCGTAATTCGACTCTTGGCATATGCCCAAGTATCATGTTTTACTACGGACCTTCAGGGACTGTCGGAACACGTTTTCGGGTCCGTTTACTCAAAACGTTGACCAAAGTCAACTAAAAGTCATATTTAAATCTCAAAAATTATCATTTCATATATTTTCACATAAGGCTTTCCGGGTTCCATTCGGACTGCGCACAAATCGAGGTGAATAAAGATAATATTTTGAAGGCTAACGAGTTCGGACTAGAGTCTTAATTCATAAGATGACCCTTTGGGTCATCACAATCTCCACCTCCAAAACAAACGTTTGTCCTCGAACGGACATAGAAAAGTACCTGAACTGGCGAAAAAGTGGGGATATATACTCCACTCTCCGACTCGGACTCCCAGTAGCTGCCTCAACAGGCTGACCTCTCCACTGCACTCGAACTGAAGGGTAACTCTTCGACCTCAGTTGTCGAACTTGCCATTCTAGAATGGCTATCGGCTCCTCCTCATAATTCAAATTCTTGTCCAACTGGACAGAGCTGAAATCCAACACATGGAACGGGTCATCATGATAATTCTGGAGCATGGACACATGGAATACCGGATGAACTGAGGATAACCCTGGAGGAAACGCAAGTCTATAAGCTACCTCCCCCACTCTCTCGAGAATCTCAAATGGACCGATATACCTAGGGCTCAACTTGCCCTTCTTCCCAAATCTCATAACACCCTTCATAGGAGATACCCGAAGTAATACCCTCTCTCCGACCATGAATGTTACATCACGAACTTCACGGTCGGCATAAATCTTTTGCCTGGACTAAGCTATTAGAAGTCGATCCCGTATAATCCTAACCTTGTCCAAGGCCTCCTAAACTAAGTCTGTACCTAATAGCTGAGCCTTTCCCGACTCAAACCATCCAACTGACGATCTGCACAAATATACCATATAATGCCTCATAGGGAGCCATCTGAATGCTCGACTAGTAACTGTTATTGTAGGAAAATTCCGCTAACGGCAAAAACTGATCCCCACGATCCTACGAAATCTATAACACAAGCGCGAAGCATATCCTCCAAGATCTGAATAGTACGCTCGGACCGCCCGTCTGTCTGAGGATGGAATGTTGTGCTCAACTCAACCCGTGTACCCAACTCACGCTGTACTGCCCTCTAAAAGTGAGAGGTAAACTGCGTACCACGATCAGAAATGATAAACACAGGCACACCATGAAGGAGAACGATCTCCTAAATTTAATCTTCCGCCAACCGCTCCGAAGAGTAAGTACTTTCCACAGGAATGAAGTGCGCTGACTTTGGCAGCCTATCCATAATAACCAACACGGTGTCGAATTTCTTTTGAGTTTGTGGGAGTCCAACAACAAATTCCATAGTGATACGCTCCCACTAACACTCAGAAATATCCATCTGTTAAAGTAACCAACGAGTCTCTGATGCTCATACTTCACCTGCTGACAATTCAAGCACTGAGCCATGTAAGGAACAATGTATTTCTTCATCCTTCGCCACCAATAATGTTGTCGCGGGTCCTGGTACTTCTTGGCAGCACCCGGGTGAATAGAATACTTAGAACTATGAGCCTCCTCAAGGATCAATTCACGAAGCCCATCAACATTAGGCACACACACTCGACCCTGCATCCTCAAAACACTGTCATCTCCAACTGTAACCTACTTGGAACCACCGTGCCGAACTGTGTCCCTAAGGACCATCAAGTGAGGGTCATCATACTGCCGATCTATGATACGCTCAAACAAGGAAGACCGAGCGACCATGTAAGCTAGAATACCGTTGGACTCTGAAATATCCAACCTCAGAAACTGATTAGCCAAAGTCTGAATGTCTGAAGATAGCAATCTCTCACCGATTAGAATGAACGGAAGGCTTCCCATACTCACTGCCTTCCTACTCAATGCATCGGCCACCACATTGGCCTTTCCCGGATGATACAGTATAGTGACATCATAGTCTTTCAATAGCTCTAACCATCTCCTTTGCCTCAAATTGAGATCCTTTTTCTTGAAAAAATACTGAAGGTTACAATGATCCGTGAAAACCTCACACGGCACGCCATAAAGATAGTGCCTCCAAATCTTCAATGCGTTCACAATGGATGCCAACTCTAAGTCATGGACAGGGTAATTCTTCTCATGAATCTTCAACTGCCAAGACACATATGCAATCACCCTGCCTTCCTGCATCAATACAGCTCCGAGCCCCACGCTGGAGGCATCAAAATATATGGTGAAAGATCCCAGCCTAAGGGCAATACCAACACCGGTGCTGAAGTCAAGGCCGTCTTGAGCTTCTGAAAACCCGCCTCACACTCGTCCGACCATTTGAATGGGGCACCATTCTGAGTCAACTTAGTCACTGAGGCTACTATAGATGAAAACCCCTCCACAAACCGATGGTAATAACCTGCCAAACCCAAGAAGCTCCTCATCTCCGTGGTTGAAGTGGATCTAGGCCAGTTCTTTACTGCCTCAATCTTCTTAGGATCTACCTGAATACCCTCTACTGATACGACGTGACCAAAGAATGCTACTGAATCCAACCAAAACTCGTACTTTGAAAATTTAGCATATAGTTGCTTGTCCCTTAAGGTCTGAAGCGCTAAACGGAGGTGCTGCTCATGATCCTCCCGGCAATGGGAGTATATTATAATGTCATCAATAAACACAATTATGAAGGAATCCAGATAAGGCTTGAACACCCAATTCATCAAGTCCATAAATGCTGCTGGGGCATTAGTCAAGCCAAAAGACATCACAAGAAATTCATAGTGCCCATAACTCATCCGAAAAGCTACCTCAGGGACATCGGATGCCCTAATCTTCAACTGATGGTAGCCCGATCTCAAATTGATATTTGGAAACACCTTGGCACCCTGAAGCTGACCAAACAAATCATCAATCCTCGATAACAGATACTTGTCTTGATAGTGACTTTGTTCAACTCCCGGTAATCTATACACATCCTCATCCATCCATCCTTCTTGTTCACGAACAAAACCGGTGCACCCCAGGGCGAGACACTAGGTCTAATGAAGCCCTTATCAAGAAAATCTTGCAGTTGTTCCTTTAATTTTTTCAACTCTGGTGGGGCCATCCAGTATGGAGGAATAGAAATGGGCTGAGTGCCCGGAGCCATATCAATCCAAAAATAATTATCCCTATCGGGTGGCATCCCCCGCAGGTCTGCAGGAAACACTTCAGGAAACTCACAAACGACAAGCACTGAGTCTATAGGAGAAACCTCAGTACTAAAATCACGAACATGAGCCAAATAGGCGAAACACCCCTTCCCGACCATACGTCAAGCTTTCATGTAAGAAATAACCTTGCTGGAGGGACCAGGAGTCCCACTCCACTCTAATAGAGGTAACCTCGGCAAGGCTAATGTCACTGTCTTGGTGTGACATTCCAAGATAGCGTAGTAAGATGACAGCCAATCCATGCTTGATATGACATCGAAACCCACCATATCAAGGAGCAAAAGGTCTACACTGGTCTCAAGGTCCCCAATAACGACCACAGATGAGCGGTACACAAGATCTACAACAATAACATCCCCCACGTGCGTGGACACATATGCAGGGATGCTCAAATAATCACGGGGCACAACTAAATACGAAGCAAAATAAGACAACACATAAGAGTAAGTAGACCCCGAATAAAAAAGAACTGAAGCATCTCTGTTGCAAACTGAGATGGTACCTGTGATAACAGCATCGGAGGACTCCGCCTCAGGTCTGGACGGAAATGCATAAAATTGGGCTGGGCCCCACAACCCTGAACAATGTCTCCGGGATGACCTCTGACAGGCGGACCTCCACCTCTAGCGGGCTGGCCTCTACCTCTAACAATCTGGCCCCTACCTCTGGCTACCTGACCCCTATCCCTAGCTGGCTAGGCAGGTGGTTCGGCAGCTGGTGCCGGAACTATAGCATGAGAACCTTGATACTGAGAACTACTCGACGCGCTAGGGAAATATCTAGCAATGTGCCTCGGGTCACCACAAGTATAACAAGACTTCGGCTGTTGAGACTGTTGGCTGGAAAATTGACCCTGTCGACCTGTACAACCACCATGAGAACTTTGGAGAGGAGGTGCACTGATAGGAGCTGGCTGATCAGAATAAGGCATGTAAGGGCCGCGACCGCCTGGGGTATCATGGGATGCCTAAAGTGCTGAATGTAATGGCCTGGAAGAATGGCCTCTACTAAAATTACCCCCGCCTCCAGATAAGGCACCGCTGAATCCACCGGAATGACCCCTGACCTCCCAATCCAAGAACCACCTCAACTCGCCGGGCCATATTGGCCGCATCCTGAAAAGAGATCTCGCTCCCTGTCTTATTAGCCATATGCAATCTAATAGGATGAGCAAGACCCTCAATAAATCTCGTAATCCTCTCCCTCTCTGTGGATATCAAAAGAGTAGAATGACGGCCAAATCCACGAAACGGGTCTCATACTTCGTAACAGTCATGCTGCCCTGCTGGAGACGCTCAAGCTGATGGTGATGCTCCTCTCTAGTAGTAATAGGTAGAAACTTCTCCAAGAAGACGTGTAAAACCTAATCCCAAGTAAGAGCAGGTGACTCAGCTGGTCTAGTCAACAGATAATCCCTCTACCATTTCTTGGTAGAACCATTCATCTGGAAATCAGCAAAGTCGACCCCATTGGTGTTCAAGATACCCATGTTCCGAAGAACCTCATGACAGCTATGAAGGTACTCCTAGGGTTCCTCTGATGTGGCACTAATGAAATGAATAGGGAAGAGCTTGATAAACCTGTCCATTGTCCACAAAGCATCGGAGGACATAGTTGCCCCATGTACGAGCGGTGTTGTAGAAACTGGCTGAACTACCCCAATTGGATGGGCTGTTGGGGTCTGAAGTTGAGGATTAATCTGATCCGGAGTGTGGGTAGCAGGATTCTGGACTCCTTCTCCAGTCTGAGATATGGCTGCTGGCCCAGAGAGGGCACTAGTCGGAGATACACACTCCATAAGGCCTACTAGTCGGACCAAGGCATCCTGAAGCACCGGGGTAGCAATAAACCCCTCTAGGACCTGAGCTTGTCCCACTGAAATGGTCTGAGCTGGAGCCTGTCCACCGAGCTCTGTCTGAGGCTCCACATCTGGAGCTGCTTCTTGGGCACTGGGCTGAGTCCTGCCCTTGCCCCTGCCTCGGCCTCTGGCATGGCCTCGGCCTCTGCCCCTTGTAGGAGTTGCTGCTGCTGGAGGGTCTGACTGTTGGTCAGAGGAAGATGAGGTACGTGTTCTCGCCATCTGCGAGAGAATAAGAATAGAAGAGTTTAACAGTATTGGGATAACAAGAATCGTACGACATATTTGAATAAAAGTGAACTTGTTCTTAACTTTATAGCCTCTGGGGGATCAGTACATACGTCTTCATACCGATCCCTCCGACTCTATTAAGCTTGTCCGTGAATTGTGAGACCTAGTCAACCTAGTAGTCTGATACCAACTGGTCATGACCCAATTTCTCACCGTCGGGACCGTGATGGAGCCTAACGTTATACTTGCTAGGCAAGACAACATTAGAGGTTTACGACATTAAAAAAATTAAAATATATAAAAAGTTTACTACCATCCAATATATGATACCAAAATAACAAATGAAGTAGAATACGATACTACGAAAATAATACTAATATCTAGCTACCCAGGGTTTGGAGTCATAATTCACAAACTACTAAGAATTTACTACAAGTATTTGGCTGAAAGAAAATATATAACTGTTTTGAACTAAATGAAACATCAACTGAATAATAAGGAAGAGACTCCGGGAATCTGCGGACGTCGGCAGATCTACCTCGTGTCTCCGTGTGAATAGTCTACTACAACTTGAATTCAGCTCGGACCTAAACCTGGATCTGCAAAGAAAGTGCAGAGTGCAGTATCAGTACAACCGACCCCATGTACTGGTAAGTGTCGAGCCTAACCTCGGGTAAGTAGTGACGAGGCTAGGACAGGACATCACATAAAAACTTGGACATATATAATCATACTATTATAAATAACAACAAACAAAGAATTAAACATCAATTAATAGGAAGGGGACATATAGTGGGGAATTTCAACGTAAGGCGTGAGAAGAACGAGAAGGCAGAAATAAACGGTGATTAAAAACTAAAAAATTAATCAACTAAAATAGAAAAGCAAATCTGCACGACATCACCCTTCGTGCTTTTACTCTCAGCCTCACCAAATAACAAATAGGAATGCACGACATCACCCTTCGTGCTTTTACTCTCATCCTCACCAGATTATAAATAAGAATGCACGGCATCACCTTTCGTGATTTTACACTCAACATTAAAATATAAATAAATCATGCACGGCATCATCCTTTGTGTTTTACGCTCTTCCTCACAATATAAATAGATCGTGCACCGCATCACCATTCGTGCTTTACACTCTTTCTCACCAGTCACAGAATCATTAACAACAGATACATGGTAATTTTCACAAGAAATCAGTATTTCATCATAATTACTTTCATAATTTAACGTCTCCACCTCGAATCAATGTTCACAATGTTATCCATCTCAGTGGAACCGGATACAGTTCTCTCAATTGTTCAATAGAATCTATAAGCATGTATAATAGCCTTTAAGACTACAAGAATAACAAGAATGGACTTTCACTCGCATGTTATGACTCGACTACAACGTATAGGTACTCGTCACCTCACCTATACATCGCTTTCAGCAACAAAACACGTAGCAAGTAATCACACAATACCTATTCCCTCAAGCTAAGGTTAGGCAGAACACTTACCTCGATTTCCACACACTGCTCAAGTACAATTTTTCTTTTAGAATTCATTCCCAACACACTTGTATCTAATCATAATTAGTTTATCATCATCAATTATCGCTTAAGGAATCAACTTTAAAAAATAATTACTGATTTCCCAAATTTTCCCCACAAAAGTTAAAAACTCCCCTGGCCCGCTTGGTCCAAACTGAGTTTGGACCAAAATCCGTTTACCTATTCACCCTCGAGCCCGAATATGTAATTATTTTCCAAATCTGATCCCAATTCGAGGTTTAAGTTACAATTTTACAAAATTCCCTAATTCTACTCAAACCCCCAATTTCTACCATGAAAACCCTAGATGTTTGGTCGAAAATTGATGAAAAACAATAGGTAATTAGATAGAGTAGTTTAGAATCATTTGCCAACACTTTGCAGAAGAACTTGTCTCTTGAAAATCACATCTAAGCCTTATTGGATTTGAAAATATGAAAGAATGGACAATTTCCGTTTTAGGTTATATTTTTAATTCGTTGGGCAAGTCTTCTTCGCGTTCGCGAAGGACCTGTCGCATTCGCGATGCTTTGCGGCCAGAAGGCCTACGCGACCCATTGGTCACAATTGCCAAGAGCAATTCAACAATTCCCCAGCCCACCTCCAATATACTACGCTTCGTGTAAGGTCAGTCGCGTTCGTGAAAAGTTAACCCCACAGTGCTCCGCGTTCGCGACTGAAGCCTCGCGTTCGCGTAGAAGAACTCACTCCCCAGCCCAGCTTGTACTTCGCGATCGCGAAGCACAAAAATCTTGTGCACCAGCAACAACAAAACAACAGATTTTCTAAGTTTAAAACATCCCAAAGCCTACTCGAAACTCACCTGAGGACTCGAGGCTCCAAACCAAGCATGCGCGCAAGTCTAAAAACATCCTACGAACTTGCTCGTGCGATCAAATCGGTAAAACACCTAAAACTACGGATTTAGCATCAAAACTCACGAAAATCTTAAGAATACTTCAAAATTACTATATTCTCAACCTGACCTCCGAATCACGTCAAATCAACTCCGATTTCTACCAAATTTCACAGATATGACTGAAACATTATAGTAAAATTATGCCGGGATCCGGAACCAAAATACAGGCCTAATACCAACGTGTTCAATCATTAATCAATTTCATTAAATCCTTTTAAATTTTAGTCTAACAATTTTCATCAAAAATTTATTTCTCGAGCTAGGGACCTTAAAATTCGATTCCGGACATACGCCCAAGTCCCATGTTTTATTGCGGACCTTCCGGGACCATCGGAACTCGGGTCCAGGTCCGTTTACTCAAAACGTTGACCAAAGTCAACTAAAAGTCATTTTTAAATTTCAAAAATTATCATTTCATATATTTTCACATAATGCTTTTCAGTTCATGCCCGGACTGCGCACGTAAATGGAGGTGAATAAAAATAATATTTTTAAGCTAATGAGCTCGGAATAGAGTCATAATTCATTAGATGACCCAAGGGGTCATCACAGATGTCCCAATAGACTAGCTAGATATAAATTTTTCAAATAAATAATTTTTAAATTATTGGTTCATGCATATGAAAAATAGTAAAAACTATTTTAATCAACACATAGTGTTTATTGGAAATAAAAAGTCAAGGGAACCAAATGACACATGCATATGACTAGTAATTTTTATCAGATCTAGAAAGAATTAAAAATATTGACCAAGTCATCTATTCTTGCAAAAGAGTAATCATTCATATCTGGATTGGAAAGAAATTAACTTACTCTTTTGGGAAGGAGATAATACTCGGTAGAAATATATATCTCAATTGGTTAGACACTCATGCTCATAACATGTTAAGAAACTAAGCTCAAATTAATAAAATAAAATAATAAAATAGACAATAGATGTAGGAAGAAAGAGAGAATAGATTCTTATTTCTTCTATGTGTTCATGTAGGTTAGGAAATAGTTTCTCATCCTCTATTTATAATAATACATAGAATTATACCAAAACAATTCCATAGATATGCCATTAGGCATTTGAGATCATAGAGAAGCATAATGGGCGAGATCATAGAGTATGAGAATTACAACTATAAGTATTGGAGTAGTGGGAGTTATGGAGATAATGGATAAGAGTAGTGGGAGTTATGGAGATAATTGATAAGAATAGCGGGTGTTATTCATTTAGGATTTATTGACATCCACCATAATCTAATGTTTCATAACAATTAACACTTTTACTCATTTTGTCGGACAACTTTAATGCGGGTAATCGAACTATCTGACATGGATATTACGGCCAATAGAAACAACATACGTGTAAATATAAAAACCGAATACATTCAATGTTAAAGGCACCCAGCCTGATACCAATTATATCCCCGTAACCCTACCCTTCTCTCTCTCTCTCTCTCTCTCTCTCTCTCTCTCTCTCTCTCTCTCTCTCTCTCTTGTGATTTCACGATGTTGTTAAATTTGGAGGTCACAAACGACGATTCCCTTCAATTCGACATAAGAAAGTTTACCTTCAGCACTTTTATGAAGAAATTAATGGTTGTGATGGCTTGTATGGCCAAGCTTCTAATATTAGCTTATTTTTAGATGTGCTTTTCTCAAAAGTATTTTTAAGAAAAAAGTACTTTTGGTGAAAATAGTTTATGTTTGGTTACAACAATTAGTATTTGGTCAAGCTTTTAAAAAGTTCTTTTAGTGTACTTTTGTCAAACGTGCTTTTTAAACAAGTGTTCTTGGGGAGAAACTACTTATTTCTGCCTCTCAAAAACTATTTCTTCTATTAAAATTATTTTTTTCCTTCTAAAAGTTTGGTCAAACACATTAATTTTGGAAAAAATAACTTTTGACCGAAAAAAACACTTTTGGCTGAAAAGAAGTTTGGCGGTACATGCTATAAGTCTCTTCAGTCCTTTAATATTCATTGATTTTTTGTTATTAGGGTAAGAATTTTAGTGCAAAACCTAAAATTAGGGGTTTTTTGTTTCTTTTTTGCTGGGTGGGTGGTATTAAAACAAAATGTCCCTTTGCTATTTTTTTTATTTCTTCAGGGATAACACTTAGCAATATCAGACGAGTATATATAAATATTAATTCATCACGAGGTTTACTTTTCCCGGAATCCTATCTCCACTTACCTAGATGAGGGTGAAGTCTTTTGTATTGTAATTGACGGACCACTTTTTATAATTGGGTTAGAGTTTTACACCAAGGAAATATGGCATGTTGTTGTTCAAGGGTTTTATTATCAGAATCTCAATGATAAATAACTCACTTGGGCAGACTTTGACTAACACCTTCGATGTTATGAAAGACTTAAAAGATGAGGACATATTTGAATTATATGTAAAACATATAATTAAACAACCTATTGTAGATGAGAGTGTTTTGGACCTTACTACTTTATTAACTAGTCCAAAAGTTGGTGAGTGTGTGTTTGTGCCATTCATAAAGGATATAAGTTATGACAACGGCTGAGGAAGATAAACTAGAAGAGGTTAGGGTATAACATGAAGCCTTTCAAGTTGTAGAAGGTATTAACGCTAAACAAAAAGATGTTACTATGGGTGGAATATCATACGTGGAAGGTCATCTCAAATATGAATAGTAGTAATTCAAATCGGGGCGAGATTCTTAATGTTGGTGATTTTGAAGTAGATGAGTAGTTGAGATGTAATGACCCAACCTGTTGTTTTAAGTTTTAGCATCTCGTTCCGTTATTTGTGCCTTCTCGTAGGTTCATTTTGATATTTTATGACTTGCGGGTATGAGTTATTTTTGTCCCTAGAAGTTTGGAAGTGATTTGGAACACTTAGTTCCTAAATGGAAGTTGTTAGTTGAAAGAGTTGACCAAGGTTTGACTTTTAAGTAAACGATCTCAGAACAAGTTTTTGATAGTTCTGATCGGTTCGTATGATGATTTGGACTTTTGTGTTGGAGGTTCCTAAAAGAATTTGAGAATATTTGTTGAATCTTGGGAATTTGAAGAACCTAAGCGTTCATAAGTTTGACAATTAATTGTTTCTTATTTTATTCGACTCATATTTGTATTTTGAGTTTTCAGACAGTTCTATAAAATTGAATTAAACTTGTCTGTAAAGTTTGAAAGTAATATGAACTATCTAACTATGATATAGACAATCTTTTGAAAGAATAAATATTTAAGAAGTTAAGAGAAATTCTATTCGGTTTGAGCCTTGATTTTTTATCACGCTCAACTATGTTATAAAAGACTAAGCGGGCATTCCAAATATAATCCGGGGTATTAAGCCCAGAGTCGATCCCACAAGGAATTTACGGATCAATCAAGTCTTTAGAATATGCAACTTTTATTCAATCAATTCTCTCAAGACTTTTTGAATATAAATTGGTGATGTTTTACTAATTCTACTGACAATAATAATATTAAACAATTACTAACANCAACCCCTCGGTTATGACTTTCGTCTATACTCCGGGAGTGATGTTGTTCAAACAAATACCTAAATATGCAGTCTTTCTCAAGTAGATACATAATAAATAGGAACAGCTAATTGAGGGCCCTTCAATCAACTACAACAAGAACGTAGTTGAACAAATAGAGATTAATCAACCAATCAAAACTATATTAATATCACAATAAGTTTATCCCTCAACAGGTTCCACAAAAACCCTAGATTAAGAAACTTAGCTACTCATATTCATAAGAACTAATTCTCAAATAACTTGCATAATTTAATTACAAAATAATAAGTAAAAGCTATAAAAATCAATGTTTGATTCACTGAGTAGTAATCCACACGTTGTTCTTTACTTCAATGGCTTCTCTCTCTCTCTTAAGTTGTATTTTTGGGTCTATTTATATGTTTGGGATAAACCCTAGCCATATAGGAGACTTCTATTCCAACCGGGAAACACTTAAAACCTGTAAAAGTTGGAATTGACCGGACCTCGGGACCCAGGCGTTTGGGCTCAAACGCCCCCTTAAAGCCAGGGCAGACCTGGCTTTAGGGCTCTAACGCCTCACTGACACCAGGCTGACCATGTCTTTAGGGGCAAAAACGCCCCACTAATGCTCGGGTTGGCCTGACTTTAAGGTCAAAACGCCCAGCTATAGCCCAGGTCCCTCCTTTTCGACTCTTGATTGTATTTTTGACGTTCATTCATCCATTTAGCTTGGTTTCCATCTCCAATGTACCTACACATGAAATAGATTCCATTATACACATAAAAAAGTATATTTTTATCATTAACGCACATAAAATGTAAGGCATATAATGTGTTAAACCATGAATTCTAGCCACACATCAATACCCCACACTTAAACATTTGCTCGTCCTCGAGCAATCAGACTACACTCATGTACACAACTTATTAAGCAAATCCCTTTAACACGTTATACCAAGAATATATAAAACAGTTCAAGCACAAAGATGTAACATCCTCGCCTCAATAATCGACTCACAAATACCATGCTTTAATCACAATTCACTAACTACTCTAACATAGAGGTCAACAACATTACCTTTCCTTCATGAATCATGTGCCCTCACCANAATGAAATTTTAAGATCACTTAGGAACTCAAGATAGAAATAATTCACTCGCTCTCAGAAATAATATTCATATGCCACAAAAGATGCACCATAGGCTTGCCCGTAGTGTACTACTCTACTAATCGAGCTCATTCAGTCTAGGATCAAGTAGGACTTTATTTGGTTGTAATGTAGGCTGCGGGACGGGTAGGATACATTTGGATATAAGAGTGACTACACCTCCCTAAGCACTTTAATACATATACTTTAGCGCTCAACCTCAAACGTATATTAAGCCAAACTCCACCTTTACATCAATGTTATTACCCCATACTTCTTTAAGCACAATTACATTAAGAGTCACAACAAATATTTTTGTTTCACAATAATAAAATTTTTTATTTTATTTATATATTTATTATTATTTTTTTCTCAAGTGACTCTTACTTTTTCAAACAGTGCACGTTTCTCCTTATTTCAATTATTCCCTTCAAAAACCAACCTATCACCCCACACTTTAACTTTTCCATATTTCATCACTTTTTCAGTGCTTACGAGAGGTGACAAGGTTCAAATATATGATTGTTTCAAACAAAGGGGTATGGCTTGTAATGTGGCTGCCAAAGAAACAGGATTATAGGCTCAACGGGGTTAACTACGATACATAACAATTAGGTGGGTAAAATATATATGTCTGGTTCAACAAAGAAATTCCTATATCACTTCCAAGACTGATCAAAACTTCTATTTCGCTTTGCACACACACGAGGCACGTTCTAGACATCAAATGCAATGCATAGAATAACATACAAACCTCACACACACATGGCACATAACTCACTCAAGATTGGATCTATCACGACACTCCGGTCAAAGCAGTTAAGCAAATTTAAGAATCCACGATTTAAGGTATTTATCATGCAGTCAAAAAATTAAACCTAAGCATCACAACCACAGTACTGATTATTCTCAAGGCATCACAACGTTCCAAGATATTGCTGCAATTAATTTCTCAACCATGTGGTTACTACTCCTAAAAATTAAAAACTATCTACACCCGGTTCAACTAAAAACTCTTGGAAAAGAACCGCGGTCCAAAGAAAAACCAAGGGGGAATGACTACACTACCTAAAACAAAAAATATTTTTGGTATTTTTGTTAGACTTACTTCCCTCAAGAGAACTGTCTAAGAGATCCATCATCGGCAAGAGTCCACATATTTCTATTTTTTTTTGTTCTACCTGAAAGAAAAACTTACTAACAAGAAAAGCTAAAACTAGTAACAAGAAAGCACACTAAACACAACAAATCACAACAAATATGTACAACACCCCACACTTAAATCATGCAGTTTCCTCAGTGTATCACATATAGACAAAACAAGAAATAAAAGTAAGGTGCAAGAAACTCCTTGCTCACGTAGTGTCGACATCCTTTCCATTAATTTTTACTTTCCATGCTCCTTCGAGCAAATGCTTTAATAACTTTATGCCTCCACTTTGAACTTATAAATTGGATCCCAAGTTTTGAATCTGCTCTATCATCATGCTCCTGGGGTGGTGGAACAAATATGCCTGGCCCAATAAAACAATGTAGTAATCTGCACTTCTTGGCCTTTTGATGAAATGTGTACTCCCTACTTTCTAGCAAGAAGAATTCCAGAATGTAGGCATCTTGTTCTTTATCCCTCAACTCCTCAGGTGGTTCGGATAACTCTATTTGCATATCATCATCCAAACACAATGTGAAACAATGGTTGGAGTGTGTACCAACATCCTCAACAATAATGACACTAGATTCAACAAAGTATGTATCATCGATGTCCTTGGTTAAATCTAGTATCTTTTCTACCACATCTGCATCCTCTGATTTTAGTTCCAACCTGGATGGTTCTTCAATAGATTGCTTGGCTGGCGGGTTCTTTCTTTCCTCTACGTATAGTGACTCAAACTCGAGAGCCTTTGGCCAATCTGCCAGTTCTTCACCATTCATTTCATCTAAATTCATCAAACATTCATCCAAAGGGTCCCCAACAGTCAGGGATGCATCATCTTTTTCTGAGATCACATTCACAGCATCAATAAGAGAGNCCTGTGGCCAAAAATGGCCTTCCCAAGATTATGGGAATTTCCTCATCCACTTTGTAGTCTAATATCACTAAATCAGCAGGAAATACAAACTTCCCCACTTGCACCAATACATCATCCAGAATACCCGACAGTCTCTTCACCGCCCTATCAGCAAGTTGCAGCAACATGGAGGTGGACCTGGCTCTACAAATCCCCAGTCTTTTATATATGGCCAGCGAAATCAGATTAATGCTGGCCCCCAAGTCACATAGAGCTTTGGTGAAAGCTAAGTTGCCAATAGTACAAGTTCCAAGTTTAAGTGTCAGCTTGTCTGCTTTCACGAGCTCTCTCCAGTTCCAAGTTTAAGTCTCTGCCACTGCGGAGAGTCACTGTCATCAGCTTCCTTGGGCCCTGGTCCATAGGATTTACCTGAGTATCTGCAGGTAAAGTTCGAGGAGGACGATTGTTCACTGCCATAGATATCTGGCCCAACTGTACTTCAATATTTTTAATAGCTGCATCATGTACATCTACTCTCTCACTGATTTTGGCATTTGACCCAATAACCTGCTGCATCATAGCTTCTAACCTGGAAAACCCATCTTCTTGCTTTCCCCCCTGTTGATGCTGAGGAGGGTAGTATGCTTGTTATTGATTATGATTGTTATAACCTTGTCGCCTCTGATATGGTGCTGCATTACCTTGTTGTCCCCTGACACCCATATTTCTACTGTTCTGCTATTGGTGGGGTGGTCTATATGGTTCAACTTGCTGACCCCAGTTCTGCCCCCTTGTCTCTAGCTTCTATAATTTGACACATAATTCATATTTTCTGGATAAAGAGGGTGATGACATTCTGCATTCTAGTGATTACCAAGTGGTTGACTAATGCAAGATGTGCATAAGCCCCCCATTGGTTGTGTCTACGATGTGTACCTGCTGCTTTTGTCCTGATTCTTCCACCTTCTTAGTAAGTATACTCATATGTGTTATCAAGGTGGCCACGTTCTCTGCAATAGTATTAGATGGATCGAATGGCACTGAGTGAACTACAGGAGTAATGGGTGCATTCCTTGTTGTCCATCCTGAATTCTGTGCCATTTTATCAAGTAAGATTTGACTTTCTCTCCACGTTTTGCTCAAGAATGCTCCACCAGC
>ML372281.1:84847-98137 GCA_005239525.1 Nicotiana knightiana
GGTGCATTCCTTGTTGTCCATCCTGAATTCTGTGCCATTTTATCAAGTAAGATTTGACTTTCTCTCCACGTTTTGCTCAAGAATGCTCCACCAACAGAAGCATCAACATTTGCTTTAACAGTATCAGCCAAACCCATATAAAAATGCTGCCCTAACATTTTCTCTGGAATACCATGATGTGGACAGATAACCAGCATCCCCTTAAATCGTTCCCATGTCTCTTGCAGTGTTTCAACTGGTTTCTGTCTGAAGCTCAAGATTTCATCAATTTGTTGAGCAGTCTTGTTGGGTGGATGAAACTTGTTCACGAACTGTTTGACTAACTCCTCCCATGTGGTAATGGAATTGATAGGGAGTGAGTTTTGCCAAGTCTAGGCAGCGCCAGTCACTGAGAATGGAAACAACAACAGTTTTGTTGCCTCCTGAGTGACGTTTGGCTGCCTCTGTGTTTTGCAAATTGACAGGAAGTTTTTCAAATACTGCTGGGGGTCTTCGATGTATGACCCTGAGAATAGTCCGTTGTTCTGCAATAAGTGCAGCATATTGTTTGTTATCTGGAAGGACTCGACCTATATCTGAGGGATCAGTATCGCAGTGGCCAAATTCTCAACTGTGGTTTGTGCGCAGTCATACAAGGGAGCATTTGTCCTTATTTGAGCGGCTGGGTCTACCACATCATTACCATTATTGTTCCAGTTGTGTGGATCTTCCATGTCGGTTTCAATTTGTTCAATTTGTGGTTGATGTTTGCTTTTCCGGTTGGTCCGGTTTAGGGCCTTGAAAACTTTCTCGGGGTCTGATAAGGCTTCNCACTATATTTCAGAATTTTGAATTTCTTCCAACTCAATTGATAATACCATTAATTCCCCGGCAACGGCGCAAAAATTTGATCACACTCAACTATGTCTTATAAAAGACAAAGCTGGCGTTGCAAATATAATCCGGGGTATTATGCCCAGAGTCGATCCCACAGGGAATTTACGTATCAATCAAGTCTTTAGAATACGCAACTTTTACTCAATCAATTCTCTCAAGACTTTCTGAATATAAATTGGTAATGTTTTACTAATTCTACTGACAATAATAATATCAAACAATTACAAACAATGTGTTGTAAACAATTATGATAAAGGTCTAAGAATATAGTTTCCCCCGTTGGTGAACTTCCTTCTCGGATACTTCTTATAGTTTGATTAGTTGATTCTATCAATCATGAACACTCTATCTACCATAAATCTCTCTCAAGTAATTATGATAATTTACTAGACGCACTCTCTCAAGTTACGCTAGCTAGATTGCATTACAGTTCACTTTAGATTGCACCCGAGGTATCGTTATCTCTAATCCAACCTCTAAACCCTCGGTTATGACTTTCGTCTATACTCCGGGAGTGATGTTGTTCAAACAACTACCTAAATATGCACTCTCTCTCAAGTAGATACATAATAAATAGGAATAGCTAATTGAGGGATCCTCAATCAACTACAACAAGAACGTAGTTGAACAAATAGAGATTAATCAACCAATCAAAACTATATGAATATCACAATAAGTTAATCCCCCAATGGGTTCCACCAAAACCCTAGATTAAGAAACTTAGCTACTCATATTCATAAGAACTAATTCTAAAATAACTTGCATAATTGAATTACAAAATAATAAGTAAAAGCTATGAAAATCAATATTTGCTTCACTGAGTAGTAATCCACATGTTGTTATTTACTTCAATGGCTTCCTTCTCTCTTAAGTTGTATTTTTGGGTCTATTTATATGTTTGGGATAAACCCTAGCCATGTAGGAGACTTCTATTCAAACCGGAAAACACTTAAAACCTTTAAAACTCGTAATTGATCGGACCTCGGGACCCAGGCGTTTGGGCTCAAACGCCCCCTTAAGCCAGGGCAGTCCTGGCTTTAGGGCTCTAACGCCCCACTAACGCCAGGCTGACCCTGGCTTTAGGGGCCAAACGCCCCACTAACGCCCGGGTTGGCATGTCTTTAAGGCCAAAACGCCCCGCTATAGCCCGAGTCACTCCTTTTCGACTCTTGATCGTATATTCGACGTTCATGCATCCATTTAGCTCGTTTTCAATCTCCAATGCACCTACACATGAAATAGGCTCCATTATGCACATAAAAAGTTTATTTTTATCATTAACGCACATAAAATGTACGGCATATAACGTGTTAAATCATGAATTCTAGCCACGTATCATTTTTTTGTTATCATATTCCCCTGAGTGTTTTGAGACTTTAGATAAGTATATATATGGTATTTAGACTTTAAGAATGATTGGATGGAGTTTCGAGGGGCTCGGGTGAATTTCGGCACATTTGGAGCAAGTTCCGGAAGAATTAAGTTGCTGAAACATGGATTTTATGCAGATGACATGACTTAAAAGAGTATTTATGCCAATATATAAAGAATTTTATGATGAGATTTTAGCTCTTTGAGTCTCTTTTTTGGTGGTTTAAACTATTCATCCTTCCTACTTTTGTAAATGAAACTATGGCTATTTTACAAGAAGGGGGCAGTGCAAATTCTTGGATTGTTCTGTTTCACAATGGATTATGCTAACCCTAAAGCAGATATGCAGGCCCGCAAAGCAAATATACAGCCCCTGGGCAATTTTTTGATAGCTACTTGTAAGAGCTATTTAAGACAGAGTCTTATTTTTTTTATTTATTTTCTAACTTTTGGAGCTCATTTTGCGAGGTTTGAGGTTAGGATTTCACATGCAAGATTATGGTATGTGATTCTAACATAAATCTATGGTTTATACATGAATTTATCACTAGATTAAACATCAATATATGGATTTGATACCTAGAGCTAGAATCACCAAAATTGAGTTTTGAGTATTCAAATGGATTCTAAATAAATATCTAAGAAACATATTTGGACTTGTGGGGTTATGGGTCAATGAGATCTACCCCTAGACTCGAATTTTGATCATGCTGATCCCGGTTGACTATTGTTGACATTATGAGAATTGATTAAATATTGAAGCTTTGTTATTTGTAATTGATTTCTATAACTTTGTTTGACTTTATTAAATATTATTTGGCTAGATTTTAGTGGGTTAGAGTTGAATTCTAAGGGAAAGGCAGTTTTAGAGCTTTAGATTAGCTTGGATGATGTAAGTGTCTTACCTATCTTTGGTTTGAGGAAATTTTTCCTAATAAATAATATTATTTTCTACATGTAAGAGTGATGTATATGTAAGGTGATGATTTATATACATGTGTTATAGTTATTCATGCTCGAATACATTTTAGGTTGCTTTACACCTTGTTGGATTGTGTTTTCTTCTTGACTTGTTCTTTACTTGATTTGTATAATAACATGAGTAGAATTATCCGTGCTACAGATCATGTTTTATCTTATGAAATCATAATTGATCGTGATGGACTATTTTTAAGATTGTTGATATACTTGATTTGGATGTAGCAATACCTTATATTATGAACACAAGTCTATAGTCGTTCTTATGATACTTGAGCTTCCATATTCATGCTAAAGTTTATGTTTAGACCTTGTTGAGATATTTGGACATGGTGGCTCTTTAAATGTTGACGTTCTTGTGGTACTATGGTCATTCTTATCTCTCACGCAATATATTATGCTTACTCTTCCTTGTTGACTGTATTTATACATCCCACCTTTTAGTATTGATATACATACGCATGGTGAGAATGAGGGATATTGGATGACATGTGTTTTCGTTTTGTGAGGATAATATATATTAGCACGATGGGTGTTTTCGTGTGATTTGATATGATATTGGCACGATAGGTGTTTCCATACTATTTAATATAATATCGGCAAGTTGGGTGTTTCCGTGCAGGTGAGGATGAGAGACATATAGTATATTATATTTATTTTTCCCTCATTCACACATATATACATCAGACCTTAGTTGTTATTGTTACATATAAGCGTCTTACCTTGTTTCTATGTCACAACCCCAATTTTATTCCGTAGGATGTTGTGATGGCACCTGGTCTTTACGACTAGGTAAGACTAACATTCAATAATAGCTTGACAGTAACAAGTCTGATAAACTCATAAAATCTCCCGAAATAGAATCTCAACAACATACTTTTCTAAAAACGGTGGAACTGAGTCATAAGTTCTAAAACGTATAGTACATGTCACGACCCCAAATCCTAAACCGGATGTGATGGCGCCTATCATGGAACTAGGCTAGCCAACCATTTTAGACTATCAACATATTTGATAATTTTCCAAAATTAGCAGATTTTAAAATAGCAGAATGAGCTGAACAAATTATACACTTCCCCAAAACTTGAAGTCAACTATCATGAGAATCTATGACTGTAAATACAATTTACAATATAGTGACTTGCTACAACAAAATATTGAGGCACAAAAGACCAAAAGAAACTATGATCTGAGGGAAGGAAAGGAGGTGAGCTGGGGATGTTGAGCAGCTACCTCTATCCTCGAACAACTCCAAGCTCGTCCAGAAATCAACTAGTGAGATGGTCGAGTACCTGGATCTGCACATAGAGGTGCAGGGAGTAACATGAGCACGCCAACTCAATAAGTAATCAAAGTAACTAAAAACTTGATTATAGTGACGAGCATTTATAAATCATGTAAATCCATATAATGAATAACAGTGGAAATGAATAACTCAAGTCAGGAATCTAGAATTCTGAACATTTCATAAAACTTCGGTGTCCATTTAATAATCTCGTATAAAAACATTTATCCAACATTTATCATAAGAGGCTCACTGTAAAGAAGAGTGAAAACATCATTTTAATAACATATAAGCCTCTCGGGCATAGTATCACTCACACTAAAGCCTTTCGGGAAAGCCTCTCAGTCACTCGCGACTCCACAATCAACATCTCATGCTCTCACTTAAACACTTGTACTCAGCAATTACCATGAATACACACCCTGCTGCGGCGGGTAACCCGCTCCACTATATATATATATATATATATATATATATATACTGATGCAGCGTGCAGCCCGATCCTTATAACATACACTGCGGCGTGCGACCAGATCCATATAATAGTCGGCTGCGCTCACTGGGGGTGTACAGACTCCTGGAGGGGCTCCTTCAGCCCAAGCCATATGTCTGCTGCGCCGTGCAGCCTGATCCAATATGTACATTGTTGTGGCGTGCAGCCCGACCCATATATAACATATATTGATGCAGTGTGCAGCCTGATCCATATATATATATATATATATTTATATATATATATAAAATCTATATTGCTGCGGCGTGCAGCCCGACCCATATGTAATATATAAAATATATATTACTCCGGCGTGCAACCCAACCCATAACTATCGTCACATACTCATCTCTCGGCCTGACTTAGTCATCCTCACAAGCTACTTGGGCAATTCATCTCAACTCACGCGACTCAGCCCAAAATAATTTTCAAAGTTTTCAAAGTAGGGTGATAACAGTGAAAATAACAACAAGTACGAAACATGACTGAGTTCACAATTGTTCTATCAGGATAGTGGTAGAATAGTGTAAAAGTACCTCTGAGGGTCTAAACAGGTTGGCACAAGGCCCCAATCACGGAAAATATCCATGATGGTCTAAACAGGTCGGCACAAGGCCCGAAACATTTCTCACAGTCCATAAGCAATTATAAACTTCTGAAAAACAGGATGTCGTAAGGTTTCGAATCGAATACGCGGCTTAATAGTCGCTACGGGATGGACTAAGTCACAATCCCTAACGGTGCACGCCCCCACGCTCGTCACCTAGCATGTGTGTTACCTCATTTACCAAAACAATATCAATTAACGGGGTGTCACACCCTCGAGTTTAGAATTACAATCGTGTGTTACCTCATTTACCAAAACAATATCAATTAATGGGGTGTCATACCCTCGAGTTTAGAATTACAATCGTTACTTACCTCAAAACAGCCCAAAAGCTACTCAGCGATGCCCTTGCCCCTCGAATTCGCTCCCAAATGCACTGAATCTAACCAAAATCAGATTAACATCATAAATATATGCTAACAGAACAAAACCCAATCAAAAGACATAAATTTTAACACAAATCTCGAAATTCGGCAAAATTCGAGCCCCAGGCCCACGTCATGGAATTCTATATAATTTACATCACTAGAATCCTCATCCTCCCACGAGTCTACATATACCAAGAATACCACAATCGGACCGTAATTGCCCAATCAAATCACTAAAAGAATTTTCCAAACTTCCTCCCATTTTTCCCAACTTTTCTACTTTAAATTCCTCAAATTTCAAGCCTAATCCGACACAATATAGCATAGAAACGAGTGCTTAATCCCTGAAACTTACCTCCACCGAAGACCCTGGAATTTCTCCTTCAATTTGCCCTCAAACCAGCTCAACCCGCATACAATAATGGAAGAATGCTCAAAATTTCACGGAGGCACCTATTTATATTCTCTGTCTAGTTAATCCGCACATGCGGACCATTTTTCGCACCTGCGGACCCGCACTAACGGTCCCAGGCGCGCACATGCGAAATCCCACTAACAGTCAAAACATCGCACTTGCGATGCCTCACCCGCAACTGCGGCTCCGCAGGTGCGGCCCATGTTTCGCACCTGTGGACTCCTCCAGTCTGGCCTCATCTCGCACCTGCGCAGTAATCTTTGCACCTGCGACTCCCCTTCCGCAGGTGCGGTCACACCAGTAAATTCACACCAGCAGCTATTTTACTGCAAATTCCTAAGTTCAACACTCCGTTAACCATCCGAAATCAATCTCGAGCCCCTCGAGGCCCCAACCAAATATATCAACACACCCCATAGCATCATTAAAACTTATTCGAGCCTTCGAAACACCAAAAACAACACAAAAACACCAAAATTACATCAAATTCAAGCCTATGAACTTTGAAACTTCTAAATTTTGCCAATGACGCCGGGACCAACAAAAACACATCCAATTGGCCTGAAAATTTTAACACATATCCAAAATGACATTACAAACCCGCTCCAATTGTCGGAAACCCATTCCGACCCCTATAGCCTATTTTCCCCTGCCGACTGGAAATCGCCAAAAACTAACTTTCGCCAATTCAAGCCTAATTCTTCATCGGACATCAAAAATTTATTCCGAACACACTCCTAAGTCCCAAATAGCCTAACGAAGCTATCCGAGCCATAAAATCCACATTCCGAGGTAATTTACCAATAAGTCAACTCTCGGTTGACTTTCTTAACATTTAAGCTAATTTAAGAGACTAAGTGTCTCAGTTCTTACCACAACCACTCCGAACCTGAACCAACCGACCCAACACTATATTAATAGGTTAAAGAGCATATGATAAATCAGAAATGGGGGAAGTGGGGCTAATCTTACGGAACGACCGTCCGGGTCATTACATCCTCCCCGTCTTAAACAAACGTTCGTCCTCGAACAGATCTAGAAACATATATGGAGTCCCGAATAAGTGAGGATATCTGCTCCGTATCTCCTGCTCGATCTCCCAGGCGGCATCCTCCACTGACTGTCCTCTCCACTGAACCTTCACTGAAGCTATATCCTTAGACCTCAGCTTTCTGACCTGACGACCCAAAATAGCCACTTGCTCTACCTCATATGACATATCACCCTCGAGCTGAACCGTGTTGAAGTCCAAAACATGAGACGGGTCACTAACATACTTCTAGAGCATTGAAACATGGAACACCGGATGAATACTCGATAAGCTGGGAGGCATGGCAAGTCTATATGCCACCTCCCCAATCCTCTGAAGCATCTCAAAAGGCCCAATGAACTTGGGGCTTAGCTTTCACCTCTTCCGAACCTCATAACACCCTTCATGGGTGACACCTTCAGCAACACTTTCTCCCCAACCGTAAAAGACACATCTCGGACCTTTTTATCCGTATAAATCTTCTGCCTAGACTGTACCGTGCGAAACCGCTCCTGAATCAACTTCACCTTTCCCAACGCCTCCTGAACCAAGTCTGTTCCCAATAGCCTAGCCTCGCCCTACTCAAACCAACCAACCGGAGATATGCACATCCTACCATATAAAGCCTCATACGGAGCAATCTGCATACTCGACTGATAACTATTATAATAAGCAAACTTCGCGAGTGGCTGAAACTCCCATGAACCCCCAAAATTAATGACACAGGCATGCAACATATCCTCCAAAATCTGAATAGTATGCTCCGACTGCCCATCGGTCTGAGGATGAAATGCTATGCTCAACTCAACCTGAGTACCTAACTCCCTCTGCACGGCCCTCCAAAACTTAGTACCTCTGTCAGAAATGATTGAAATTGGAACCCCATGCAATCAGACAATCTCCCTGATATAAACCTCAACTAACCGCTCCGAAGAATATGTAGTACCAACAAGAATGAAGTGCGCGGACTTGGTTAGCCGATCCACAATAACCCATATAGCATCAAACTTCCTCGAAGTCCGTGGAAGCCCTGCTACGAAGTCCATGGTGACTCGCTCCCACTTCCACTCCGGGATATCTAATCTCTGAAGCAATCCAGCTGGTCTCTAGTGCTCATGCTTGACCTGCTGAAAGTTGAGACATCGAGCGACAAAATAAATGATATCTCTCTTCATCCACCTCCACCAGTAATGTTGTCTCAGATCTAAGATACATCTTTGCGGCACCAGGGTGGATGGAATACCACGAACTATAGGCCTCAGCTAGAACCAAATCTCGAAGACCATCCACATTGGGCACGCAAATCCGGCCATGCATCCTCATGACCCCATCATTACCAATAACCACATCCCTGGCATCACCGTGATGGACCCTGTCCTAAAGAACGAGAAAGTGTGGATCATCATACTAGCATGCTCTAATCTGATCATAAAGAGACGACATGGAGGCTACACAAGCCAGTACCCGCGGGGGCTCTGATAGATCCAATCTAACCAACTGACCCGCTTAATACTGAACATCAAGTGCTAAAAGTCTCTTTGTTACTCGAAGGTAGGTTAAACTCCCCAAACTCTCCGCCCTGCGACTCAGGGCATCGGCCACTACATTGGCCTTTCTCGGTTGATATAAAATAGTGAGGTCATAGTCCTTGAGAAGCTCCAACCACCTCCTCTGACACAAATTCATATCCTTCTACTTCAGCAGATGCTGCAAACTACGGTGATCAGTGAAAATCTCACAATGCACCCCATATAAATAATGACGCCAAATCTTCAAGGCGTGGACAATAGCTGCTAGCTCAAGATCTCGGTAGCTGATGACGGTCTAGGCTAGCTCTGCACCGCTTCTGTCTTTTTCGGATCAACCTGAATACCCTCACTAGACACCACGTGCCCCAACAACGCTACTGAATCAAGCCAGAACTCACACTTTGAAAACATCACATACAATCTCTTCTCGACTCAAGGTTTGAAGCACAACTCTCAAATACTGCTCATGATCCTCCCTAGATCGGGAATATACCAAGATATCGTCAATAAACATGATGATGAAAAAATACAGATAAGGCCTGAATACAATGTGCATCAAGTGCATAAAGGCTGTTGGGCCATTGGTCAGCTCGAAAGACATAACCAGAAACTCATAATGACCATATCTAATCCTGAAAGCGGTCTTCGGGATGTCTGGCCCCCGAATCATCAACTGATGATATCCAGAACGCATGTTAATCTTGGAAAATACCTTGGCACCCTACAATTGATCAAAAAAGTCATCTATACGAGGCAAGGGATACCGGTTCTTCACTGTAACCCTGTTCCGCTACCGATAATCAATACACATACGCATAGAACCATCCTTCTTCTTTACAAACAACACTGGTGCACCCCAAGGTGACACACTAGGTCGAACGAACCCATTATTAGGAGTTCTTGATGCTACTCCTTTGATTCCTTTAGCTTTGATGGAGCCATACGATAAGGTGGAAAAGAAATAGGTGGAGTGCCTAGCACCAGGTCAATACAAAAATCAATATCCCTATGAGGTGGCATGCTCGGCAGGTCTGTAGGAAACACTTTTGGGAAGTCATGGAGCACAGGAACCGAATCAATAGTGGGAGTCTCACAACTGACATCCCTCACAAAAGACATATATGATAAACACCCCTTCTCAACCATATGTTGAGCCTTCCGGTAGGAAATCACCCTGCTAGGCACATATCAGAAGAACCTCTCCACTCAACCCTTGGACATTCGAGCATAGCTAAGGTCACGGTGTTAGCGCGACAATCAAGAACACCATGAAACGGGGATAACCAGTCCATGCCCAATATCACATCAAAATCGACCATGCTGAGTAACACTAGGTCCACTCGGGTCTCCAGACCCCCAATAGATATCAAACACGACCGACACACATGGTCCACAATAACAATATCACCCACTGGAGTCAACACATGAAAAGATGTAACTAAAGACTCATGGGGCATATCTAGAAAATGGGAAAAATATGAAGAAACATAGGAATATGTAGAACTAGGGTCAAATAAAGCCAAAGCATCTCGACAACAGATTGAGACAATACCTGCGGTCACTGCATCGAAGGCCATAGCATCTGGCCTGGCCGGAAAGGCATACATACGGCCCTGACCTCCTCCTGCTCGACGTCCCCCTCTAGGGCGGCCTCTAGTTGACTGACTACCACCTCTGGCTGCCTGGGTGGGTGGTGAAATAATTGGAGATGAAGTCGAAGGCTGGCTCCTCGGATGAGATGGGCCTCCAAGAAGATGAGGACACTGCCTCCTCATATGCCCAAACACTCCACACTCACAACAACTCCCTAGAGTTGGAGACGGGGACTGAAAAGAACCCCTGGCACCACAATGGCCACTAGGAGAACCATGGATAGAAGAACCCTGAACTGATGGTGCTCGAGCTGCGCTCTGGGCTGGAAGGGCACCGAAAGGAGAATGGCCTGGCTGAGAACTGCGTGGACCATGCCTCGAAGATGCACCACTATAGGCTGAGCGGCCTGATCGAGGAGGCCTGAATGAACGGCCTCTACCATGCTGAAACTGCTCCCTGGAAGTAGAACCACTAGAACCACCTGATCCACGAGCCCTATTGGCCTCCCTCTCTACCCGCTCCTAGCGGCGAACCGACTCAGTATCACGAGCAATATCAACAACTTGCTCGAGGGTATCACCTGATACTCTCTCCTGAGTCATAAAAAGGTGGAGCTAATAAGTGAGGGCATCTACGAACCTCCAAATCCTCTCACTATCAGTAGTGACCAATTCGGTGGAATGGCGAGCCAACTCCTAAAACTGCATCTCATACTGTATCAATGATAGCTCCCCCTGACGCAGCTGCATAAAATTCCTGCGCTACTCCACCCTATGATACAGAGGTACATACTTCTCCAAGAAGATAGTGGAGAACTGCTGCCAGGTGAGGGGTGCTCAACCAACCGGCCTACGCCTCTCAAAAGACTCCCACCAAGTGAAAGCAGCACCAGAAAACTGAAAAGTAGCAAATGAGACCCCACTGGTCTACAAAATCCTAGCAGTACGCAGCATCCTTTGACACTTATCCAGAAAATCCTGGGCATCCTCGCCCTCAGCACCAATAAATGTCGGAGGCTGAAATCTACTAAACCTCTCCAGCCTACGTTGCTCATCATCTGGCATAACTGGGACCACGAAGTCCTGAACTGGAGCCCCGACTGGGCTGGAACCGTCCCCGGTGTTTGATGGCCGTGAGTAACCTGCTCAGGTGTCCGGGAAACTAGAGTCTAACTGCCTCCCCCGGCCTGAGAAGTAGCAGAAACCGCCTGAGCAAGGGTGCTAAGGTCTCCTGTAGACCCGGAATAACAATAGGCACTGCCGGTGCCTGAGCTTGTCCCACTGAAGCACCTGCGGTGGGAACCTAATCCTGAATAGTAGGGGGATCAACTGATACTGTCCTGGCTAGCCCCCTACCTCTAGCACGACCTCGACCTCAACCGCGGCCTCGACCTCTCGCCGGTCTAGCTGGGGGATGATCGCCTAGATCGGTGGTGCGATTCCTCACCATCTGTGAGAGAATCAAAACAACAGAAGTTTAGATTTCCAGAATCAACCAAATGGCACAAAAAAATTCAAGAAACATGAGATTCCTCCTAAGGGTTGTGCAGCCTCTCGAAGAAAATGTACAGTCGTCTCCGTACCGATCCGCAAAACGCTACTAAACCTGCTCATGACCGTTGAGTCCTATGAACCTAGGCTCTGATACCAACTTGTCACAACCCCAAATCCTAAACCGGTCGTGATGGCTCCTATCATGGAACTAGGCTGGCCAAGCCTTTCAGGCTATCAACAAATTTCATAATTTCCCAAAATTAGCAGATTCTAAAATAGCAGAATGAGATGAAAAAATTATACACTTCCCCCAAACCTGGATTTAACTATCATGAGCATCTAATACTGTAAATACAATGTACAACATAGTGACTTGCTACAACAAAAGTCTGAGGCACAAAATTCCAAAAGAAACTATGATCTGAGGGAAGGAAAAGAGGTGATATGGGGATGCTGAGCAGCTACCTCAATCCTCAAACAACTCCAGGCTCATCCGGAAATCAACTAGTGAGGTGGTTCGAAACCTGGATCTGCACACAGAGGTGTAGGGGGTAACGTGAGTACGCCAACTCTGTAAGTAATCAAAGTAACTAAAAACATGAGTGTAGTGACGAGCATTTATAAATCATGTAAATCCATATAAAGAATAACCGTGGAAATGAATAACTCAAGTCAGGAATCTAGAATTCTGAATATTTCATAAATCTCCGGTTTTCATTTAAAAATCTCGTATAAAAACATTTATCCAACATTTATCAAAAGAGGCTCAGTGTAAAGAAGAGTGAAATTTTTTTTTCATAACATATAAGCCTCTCGGGCACAATATCACTCACAATAAAGCCTTTCGGGCAAGCCTCTCAGTCACTCGTGTCTCCACTATCAGTATCTCATGCTCTCACTTAAACACTCGTACTCAGCAAGTACCATGAATACACACCCTGTTGCAGCGGGTAGCTCGCTCCACTATATATATATATATATATATATATATATATATATGTATATGTATATGTATATACTGCTGTGGCGTGCAGCCTGATCCTTATAACATACGTTGCGGCGTGAAGCCCGATCCATATAATAGTCGATTGCGCTCATTGGGGGTGTACAGAGTCCTAGAGGGGCTCCTTCAGCCCGAGCGCTATATCTGCTGCAGCGTGCATCCCTATCCAATATGTACATTGTTGCGGCGTGCAACACGATCCATATATAACATATATTGTTGTTGAGTGCAGCCCGATCCATATATATA
>ML372283.1:5551-16914 GCA_005239525.1 Nicotiana knightiana
GGACCATGGCAGGCGATAATACATGCACGACTGGCGTAATTCCAGTTTAACAGCCATAAAATTCCTAAATTTGTAACTTGATCATAACAAACTAATGGTTATGGTTCTTTGGGTCGTGTTTGATGTCCCGAATAAATATTATGCGATCTGGTACTGGCTCTGTACCAAGGCGTCCGACCTGGGCCATGGCAGGCAATAATACAGGAACGACTGGCAGAATTCTAGTTTAATTGCCATAAAATGCCAAAAAATGTAACTTGATAATTTCGAAGTGTTAGTTATTTTTCCTTGGGTAGTATTTTATGTCCCAAAGAAATATCATGCCATCCGGTACCGCCTCCGTACCAACGCGTCCGGCCTGGACCATGGCAGGCGATAATACAGGCATGACTGGCGGAATTCCAGTTTAATTGCCATAAAATGCCAAAAAATGTAACTTGATCATTTTGAAGCATTAGTTATGGTTCCTTGGGTCGTATTTTATGTCCCCGAAGAAATATCATGCGATCTGGTACCGGCTCCATACCAAGGCATCCGGCCGGGACCATGGCAGGCGATTATACAGGCACGATTGGAGGAATTCCAGTTTAATTGCCATAAAATGCAAAAAAAATGTAACATGATCATTTCGAAGCGTTGGTTATGGTTCCTTGGGTCGTATTTGATGTCCCGTACAAATATCATGCGANTTGATCATTTCAAAGCATTGGTTATGCTTCCTTTGGTCGTACTTGATTCCCCGGATAAATATCATGCGATCTCGTGCCGGCTCCGTATCAAGGCGTCCGGCCTGGACCATGTCAAGCGATAATACAGGCACGACTGGCGTAATTCCAGTTTAATTCCCTTAAAATGCTAAAAAATGTAACTTGATCATTTCGAAGCGTTAGTTATGGTTCCTTGGGTCGTTTTTTATGTACCGGAAAAATAACATGCGATCTGGTACCGGCTCTGTACCAAGGCGTCCGGTCGGGACCATGGCATGCGATAATACAGGCCCGATTGGAGGAATTCCGGTTTAATTACCATAAAATGCAAAAAAATGTAACGTGATCATTTCGAAGCGTTGGTTACAGTTCCTTGGGTCGGATTTGATGTCCCGGACAAATATCATGCGATCCGATACCGACTACATATCAAGGCATTCGGCCTGGACCACTAGAGGCGATAATACAGGCACCACTGGCGGAATTCCAGTTTAATTGCCACAAAATGCCAAAAAATATAACTTGATCATTTCGAAGAATTGGTTATGGTTCTCTGGGTTGTGTTTGATTTCCCAGACAAATATCATGTGATCCGATGCCGACTACATACCAAGGCGTCCGGCCTGGACAGAAAATGCCAAAAAAAGTAACTCGATCATTTCGAAGCGTTGGTTATGGTTCCTTGGGTAGTATTTGATGTCCCAAAAAAATATTATGCGATCTGGTACTGGCTCCGTACCAAGGCGTCCGGCCTGGACAGAAAATGCCAAAAAAAGTAACTCGATCATTTCGAAGCGTTGGTTATGGTTCCTTGGGTAGTATTTGATGTCCCAAAAAAATATTATGCGATCTGGTACTGGCTCCGTACCAAGGCGTCCGGCCTGGACAGAAAATGCCAAAAAAAGTAACTCGATCATTTCGAAGCGTTGGTTATGGTTCCTTGGGTAGTATTTGATGTCCCAAAAAAATATTATGCGATCTGGTACTGGCTCCGTACCAAGGCGTCCGGCCTGGACAGAAAATGCCAAAAAAAGTAACTCGATCATTTCGAAGCGTTGGTTATGGTTCCTTGGGTAGTATTTGATGTCCCAAAAAAATATTATGCGATCTGGTACTGGCTCCGTACCAAGGCGTCCGGCCTGGACAATGGAAGGCGATAATACCGGCACGACTGGCGGAATTCTAGTTTAACTGCCATAAAATGCAAAAAAATATAACGTGATCATTTCGATGCATTGGTTATGGTTCTTTTGGTCGTATTTGATGTTCCGGACAAATATCATGCAATCCGCTACCGGCTCCGTACCAGGGCGTCCGGCCTGGACCATGGGAGGCGATAATGCAGGTACGACTGGCGGAATTTCAGTTTAATTTCCTTAAAATTCCAAAAAATGTAAGTTGATAATTTCGAAGCATTAGTTATGGTTCCTTGGGTCGTATTTGATGTCCAGGACAAATATCATGCAATCCGGTACCGGCTCCGTACCAAGGCGGTCGGCCGGGACCATGGCAGGCGATAATACATGCACGACTGGCGGAAATCCAGTTTAACAGCCATAAAATTCCAAAATTTGTAACTTGATCATAACTAAACTATTGGTTATGGTTCTTTGGGTCGTGGTTGATGTCCCGAATAAATATTATGCGATCCGGTACTGGCTCTGTACCAAGGCGTCCGACCTGGGCCATGGCAGGCGATAATACAGGCATGACTGGCGGAATTCCAGTTTAATTGCCATAAAATGCCAAAAAATGTAACTTGATAATTTCGAAGTGTTAGTTATTTTTCCTTGGGTAGTATTTTATGTCCCAGAGAAATATCATGCCATCCGGTACCGCCTCCGTACCAACGCGTCCGGCCTGGACCATGGCAGGCGATAATACAGGCATGACTGGCGGAATTCCAGTTTAATTGCCATAAAATGCCAAAAAATGTAACTTGATCATTTCGAAGTGTTGGTTATGGTTCCTTGGGTCGTATTTGATGTCCCCCACAAATATCATGCGACCCGGTATCGACTCCGTACCAAGGCATCCGGCCTGGACCANTACCGGCTCCATACCAAGGCATCCGGCCAGGATCATGGCAGGCGATTATACGGGCACGATTGGAGGAATTCCAGTTTAATTGCCATAAAATGCAAAAAAAATGTAACATTCCCAGGATAAATATCATGCGATCTCGTGCCGGCTCCGTACCAAGGCGTCCGGCCTGGACCATGTCAAGCGATAATACAGGCACGACTGGCGTAATTCCAGTTTAATTCCCTTAAAATGCTAAAAAATGTAACTTGATCATTTCGAAGCGTTAGTTATGGTTACTTGGGTCGTTTTTTATGTCCTGGAAAAATAACATGCGATCCGGTACCGGCTCTGTACCAAGGCGTCCGGTCGGGACCATGGCATGCGATAATACAGGCCCGATTGGAGGAATTCCGGCTTAATTACCATAAAATGCAAAAAAATGTAACGTGATCATTTCGAAGCATTGGTTACAGTTCCTTGGGTCGGATTTGATGTCCCGGACAAATATCATGCGATCCGATACCGACTACATATCAAGGCATTCGGCCTGGACCACTAGAGGCGATAATACAGGCACCACTGGCGGAATTCCAGTTTAATTGCCACAAAATGCCAAAAAATATAACTTGATCATTTCAAAGAATTGGTTATGGTTCCTTGGGTCGTATTGGATGCTCCAGACAAATATCATGCCATCCGGTACCGGCTCCGCACCAAGGCGTCCGGCCTGGACCATGGCAAGCAATAATAACGACTAGCGAAATTCAAGTTTAATTGCCATAACACGCCATAAAATGTAACTTGATCATTTGGAAGTGTTAGATATGGTTCCTTGGGTTATATTTGATGTCTCGAACATATATCCTTCGATCCGGTACCGGCTCCGTACCAAGGCGTCCGGCCTGGACCATGGCACACGATAATACAGGCATGATTAGCGGAATTCCTGTTTTATTGCCAGAAAATGCCAAAAATGTAAATTAATCATTTCAAAGTATTGTTATGGTTCCTTAGGTTGTATTGATTTACCGGAAAAATATTATCCGATCCGGTACCGGCTCCGTACGAAGGAGTCTGCCCTGGGCCATGGCAGGCGATAATACAGGCACGACTGGCGGAATTCCAGTTTAACTACCATAAAATGCAAAAAAATGTAACGTGATCATTTCGAAGCATTGGTTATGGTTCTTTGGGTTGTGTTTGATTTTCGGACAAATATCATGCGATCTGATGCCGACTACATACCAAGGCATCCGGCCTGGACAACGGGAGGAGATAATACAAGCACGACATGCGGAATTCCAGTTTAATTTCCAGAAAATGCCAAAAAAGTAACTCGATCATTTCGAAGCGTTGGTTATGGTTCCTTGGGTAGTATTTGATGTCCCAAAAAAATATTATGTGATCTGGTAGTGGCTCCATACCAAGGCGTCTGGCCTGTACCATGGAAGGCGATAATACCAGCACGACTAGCGGAATTCCAGTTTAACTGCCATAAAATGCAAAAAAATGTAACATGATCATTTCGATGCATTGGTTATGGTTCTTTTGGTCGTATTTGATGTCCCGGACAAATATCATGCAATCCGGTACTTGCTCCGTACCAGGGCGTCCAGCCTGGACCTTGGGAGGCGATAATACAGGTACGACTGGCGGAATTTCAGTTTAATTTCCTTAAAATTCAAAAAAATGTAACTTGATCATTTCGAAGCATTAGTTATGGTTCCTTGGGTCGTATTTGATGTCCCGGTAAAATGCCAAACAATGTAACTTGATCATTTTGAAGCGTTGGTTATTGTTCCTTGGGTCGTATTTGATGTTCCGGAAAAATATCATGCGATCCGGTATCGGCTCCGTATCAAGGCGTCTGGCCTGGACCATGGCAGGCGATAATACAGACACGCATGGCGGAATTCCAGTTTAATTGCCATAAAATGCCAAAAAATGTAACTTGATCATTTCGAAGCATTAGTTATGGT
Organism: Nicotiana knightiana; assembly: GCA_005239525.1. Lineage (NCBI taxonomy): Eukaryota > Viridiplantae > Streptophyta > Magnoliopsida > Solanales > Solanaceae > Nicotiana > Nicotiana knightiana. The sequence goes on from ML372283.1 coordinate 10,263, forward strand.
TCCTTGGGTCGTATTTGATGTCCCGGTAAAATGCCAAACAATGTAACTTGATCATTTTGAAGCGTTGGTTATTGTTCCTTGGGTCGTATTTGATGTTCCGGAAAAATATCATGCGATCCGGTATCGGCTCCGTATCAAGGCGTCTGGCCTGGACCATGGCAGGCGATAATACAGACACGCATGGCGGAATTCCAGTTTAATTGCCATAAAATGCCAAAAATGTAACTTGATCATTTATAAGCATTGGTTATGGTTCTTTAGGTCGAGTTTGATTTCCCGGACAAATATCATGCAATCCGATGCCCACTACGTACCAAGGCGTCCGACCTGGACCACGGGTGGCGATAATACAGGCACGACTGGCGGAATTCCAGCTTAGTTGCCAGAAAATGCCAAAAAAAGTACCTCAATCATTTCGAAGCGTTGGTTATGGTTCCTTGGGTTGTATATGATGTCCCAAAAACATATTATGCGATCTGGTACTGGCTCCGTACCAAGGCGTCCGGCCTGGACCATGGAAGGCGATAATACCGGCACGATTGGCGAAATTCCAGTTTAACTGCCATAAAATGCAAAAAAAATGTAACGTGATCATTTCGATGCATTGGTTATGGTTCTTTGGGTCGTATTTGATGTCCCAAACAAATATCATGCAATCCGGTACCGGCTCCGTACCAAGGCGTCCGGCCTGGACCATGGGAGGCGATAATACATGTACGACAGGCGGAATATCAGTTTAATTTCCTTAAGATTCCAAACAATGTAAATTGATCATTTCGAAGCATTATTTATGGTTCCTTGGGTCATATTTGATGTCCCGGACAAATATCATGCGATACGGTACCGGCTCCGTACCAAGGCGTTCGGCCGGGACCATGGCAGGCGATAATACAGGCACGACTCGCGAAATTCCAGTTTAACAGCCATAAAATTCCAAAAAATGTAACTTGATCATAACGAACTATTCGTTATGGTTCTTTGGGTCATGTTTGATGTCCCGAATAAATATTATGCGATCCGGTACTGGCTCTGTACCAAGGCATCCGGCCGGGACCATAGCAGGCGATTATACAGGCACGATTGGAGGAATTCCAGTTCAATTGCCATAAAATGCAAAAAAAATGTATCATGATCATTTCGAAGCGTTGGTTATGGTTCCTTGGGTTTTATTTGATGTCCCGTACAAATATCATACGACCCGGTACCGGCTACATACCAAGGAAAAAAAAGGCGTCCTACCTGGACCACGGCAGGCGATAATACAGGCACGACTGGCAGAATTCCAGTTTAATTGCCATAAAATGCCAAAAAATGTAACTTGATCATTTTGAAGCATTGGTTATGCTTCCTTTGGTCGTACTTGATTCCTCGGATAAATATCATGCGATCCCGTGCCGGCTCCGTACCAAGGCGTCCGGCCTGGACCATGTCAAGCGATAATACAGGCACGACTGGCGTAATTCCAGTTTAATTGCCTTAAAATGCTAAAAAATGTAACTTGATCATTTCGAAGCATTAGTTATGGTTCCTTGGGTCATTTTTGATATCCCAAAAAAATATCATGCGATCCGGTACCGGCTCTGTACCAAGGCATCCGACCGGGACCATGGCATGCGATAATACAGGCACGATTGGAGGAATTTCGGTTTAATTACCATAAAAAGCAAAAAAATGTAACGTGATCATTTCGAAGCGTTGGTTACAGTTCCTTGGGTCAGATTTGATGTCCCGGAAAAATATCATGCGATCCGATACCGACTACGTATCAAGGCATTCGGCCTGGACCACGAGAGGTGATAATACAGGCACCACTGGCGGAATTCCAGTTTAATTGCAAGAAAATGCCAAAAAATATAACTTGATCATTTCGAAGCATTGGTTATGGTTCCTTGGGTCGTATTGATGCGCTAGAAAAATATCATGCGATCCGGTACCGGCTGACTAGCGAAATTCCAGTTTAATTGCCATAACACACCATAAAATGTAACTTGATCATTTCGAAGCGTTAGATATGGTTCCTTGGGTTGTATTTGATGTCCCGGACATATATCATGCGATCCGGTACCGGCTCCGTACCAAGGCGTCCGGCCTGGACCATGGCACACGATAATACAGGCATGATTAGCGGAATTCCTCTTTTATTGCCAGAAAATGCCAAAAATGTAAATTAATTATTTCGAAGTATTGGTTATGGTTCCTTAGGTTGTATTGATTTACCGTACAAATATTATGCGATCCGTTACCGGCTCCGTACCAAGGCGTCCGCCCTGGGCCATGGCAGGCGATAATACAGGCACGACTGGCGGAATTCCAGTTTAACTGCCATAAAATGCAAAATAATGTAACGTGATCATTTCGAAGCGTTGGTTATGGTTCCTTGGGTCGTGTTTGATTTCCCGGACAAATATCATGCGATCCGATACCGGCTCAGTACCAAGGCGTTCGACCTGGACCATGGCAGGCGATAATACAGGCACGACTAGGAGAATTCTAGGTTAATTGCCATAAAATGCCAAAAAATGTAACTTGATCATTACGAAGCATTAGTTATGGTTCCCTGGGTCGTATTTCATGTCCCGGAAAAATATTATGCGATCTGGTACCGGCTCCGTACCAAGGCGTCTGACCTGGACCGTGGCAGGCAATAAAACATGCACGACTGGTGGAATTCCTGTTTCCAGAAAATGCCAAAAATGTAACTTGATCATTTAGAAGCGTTGGTTATGGTTCCTTGGGTCGTATTTGATTTCCCGTAAAAATATCGTGCGGTCCGGTAACGGCTCCGTACCAAGGCGTCCGGCATGGACCATGGCAGGCGATAATACAAGCCTGGCTGGCGGAATTCCAATTTAATTGCCATAAAGTGCCAAAACTATAACTTGATCATTTTGAAGCGTTGGTTATTGTTTCTTGGGTCATATTTGATGTCCCGGACAAATATCATGCGATCAAATACCGGCTTCGTACCAAGGTGTCCGGTCTGGACTATGGCAGGCAATAATACAGGCACGACTGGCGGAATTCCAGTTTAATTGCCATAAAATGCCTAAAAATGTAACTTGAACATTTCGAAGTGTTGGTTATAGTTCCTTGGGTACTATTTGATGTCCTGAAAAAATATCATATGATCTGGTACAGGCTCCGTACCAAGGCTTCCGGCTTGGAGCATGGCAGGCGATAATACATGCAGGACTGGCGGAATTCGAATTTAATTTCCATAAAATGCCAAAAAATGTAACTTGATCATTTCGAAACATTGGTTATGGTTCCTTGGGTATTATTTGATGTCCCGGACAAATATCATGCGATCTGGTATCGGCTCCGTACCAAGGCGTCAGGCCTGGACCATGGCAGGCGATAATACATGCACGACTGGCGGAATTCCAGTTTAACTGCCATAAAATGCCAAAAAATGTAACTTGATCATTTCGAAGAATTAGTTATGGTTCTTTGGGTCGTATTTTCTGTCCCGGACTAATATCATGCGATCCGGTACCGGCTCCGTACCAAGGCGTCCGGCCTAGACCATGGCAGGCAATAATACAGGAACGACTGGCGGAATTCCAGTTTAATTGCCATAAGATGCCAAATATTTCAACTTGATCATTTCGAAGCGTTGGTTATGATTCCTTGGGTCGTATGTGATGAACTAGAGAAATATCATGTGATTCGGTGCCGGCTCTGTACCAAGGCATCTGGCCTGGACCATGGCAGGCGATAATACATGCACGACTGGCGGAATTCCAGTTTAATTCCCATAAAATTCCAAAAAATGTAAAGTGATCATTTCGAAGCGTTAGTTATTGTTCCTTGGGTCGTATTTGATGTCCCAAACAAATATCATGCGATCCGGTACCGGCTACGTACTAAGGCGTCTGGCCTGGACCATGGCAGGCGATAATACATGCACGACTGGCGGAATTCCAGTTTAGTTTCCATAAAATGCCAAAAAATGTAACTTAATCATTTCAAAGCGCGGGTTATGGTTCCTTGGGTCGTATTTGATGTCAAATATCATGCGATTCGGTACCAGCTCCATACCAGGGCGTCCAGCCTGGACCAAGGCAGGCGATAATACAACCACGATTGACGGAATTCCAGTTGAATTGCCATAAAATTCCAAAATATGTAACTTGATCATTTTGAAGCATTAGTTATGGTTCCTTGTGTCGTATTTGATGTCCCAGACAAATATCATGCGATCCGGTACCGGCTCCGTAACAAGGCGTTCGGCCTGGACCATGGCAGGCGATAATACAGGCACGACTGGCGGAATTGCAGTTTAATTGCCATAAAATGCCAAAAAATGTAATTTGATCATTTTGAAGCGTTGATTATAGTTCTTTGGGTCGTAGTTTATGTGCCGGACAAATATCATGTGATCCGGTACCGATTCCGTACCAAGACGTCCGGCATGGACCATGACAGGCGATAATCTAGGCATGACTGGCGGAATTCCAGTTTAATTGCCATAAAATACCAAAAAATGTAACTTTATCATTTCGAAGCGTTAGTTATGGTTGCTTGTGTCATATTTGATGTCTCGGAAAAATATCATGCTATCCGGTACCGGCTCCGTACAATGGCGTCCGGCCTGGACCATGGCAGGCGATAATACAGGCACGTCTGGCGGAATTCCAAATTAATTGCCATAAATGCCTAACAATGTAACTTGATCATTTCGAAGAGTCGGTTATGGTTCCTTGGGTCGTATTTGATGTTCCGGAAAAATATCATGGGATCTGGTACTGGCTCCGTATCAAGGCGTCCGGCCTGGATCATGTCAGGCGATAATACAGGCACGCATAGCGGAATTCCAGTTTAATTGCCATAAAATGCCAAAAAATGTAACTTGATCATTTCGAAGCGTTGGTTATGGTTCTTTGGGTCGTATTTGATGTCCCGAACAAATATCAGGCGATCCGGTACCGGCTACTTACCAAGGCGTCCGGCTTGGACCATGGATGGCGATAATACAGGCACGACTAGCGAAATTCTAGTTTAATTGCCATAAAATTCCAAAAAATGTAACTTGATCATTTTGAAGCGTTGTTTATGGTTCCTTGGGTTGTATTTGATGTCCTGGACAAATATCATGAGATCCGGTACCGGCTCCGTACCAAGGCGTCCGACCTGGACCATGGCAGGTGATAATACATGCACGACTAGCGGAATTCTAGTTTATTTGCCATAAAATGCAGAAAAATGTAACTTGATCATTTCGAAGCGTTAGTTATGGTCCCTTACGTTGTATTTGATATCCTGGAAAAATATCATGCGATCCGATACCGACTTCGTACCAAGGCCTCTTGGACCATGGCAGGTGATATTACAGGCACGACTGCCGGATTCCTGTTTAATCGCAAGAAAATGCCAAAAAATGTAACTTGATCATTTCGAAGCGTTGGTTATGGTTCTTTGGCTCGTATTTGATGTCCCGGACAAATATCATGCGATATGATACCGGCTCCGTACCAAGGCGTCCGGCCTGGACCATGGCAGGCGATAATACAGGCACGATTGGCAGAATTCCAGTTTAATATCCATAAAATGCCAAAAAAAGCAACTTGATCATTTTGAAGCGTTAGTTATGGTTCCTTGGGTCGTATTTGATGTCCCGGACAAATATCAGGCGATCCGGTTCCGACTAAGTACCAAGGCGTCCGTCCTGGACCATGGCAGGCGATAATACAGGCACGACTAGCAAAATTCTAGTTTAATTGCCATAAAATTCCAAAAATGTAACTTGATCATTTTGAAGCTTTGTTTATGGTTCCTTGGGTTGTATTTCATGTCCCGGAAAAATATCATGCGATCCAGTACCGGCTCCGTACCAAGGCGTGCGCCCTGGACTATGGCAGGTGATAATACATTCACGACTGGCGGAATTCTAGTTTAATTGCCATAAAATGCCAAAAAATGTAACTTGATCATTTCGAAGCGTGGGTTATGGTTCTTTGGCTCGTATTTGATGTCCCGGACAAATATCATGCGATCCGATACCAGCTTCGTACCAAGGCGTCCTGGACCATGGCTGGCGATGTTACAGGCACGACTGGCGGAATTCCTGTTTAATCGCAAGAAAATGCCAAAAAATGTAACTTGATCATTTCGAAACGTTAGTTATGGTCCCATACGCTGTCTTTGATATCCTGGAAAACTATCATGCGATCCGATACCAGCTTCGTACCAAGGCGTCCTGGACCATGGCTGGCGATGTTACAGGCACGACTGGCGGAATTCCTGTTTAATCGCAAGAAAATGCCAAAAATGTAACTTGATCATTTCGAAGCGTTGGTTATGGTTCTTTGGGTCGTATTTGATGTCNAGACAAATATCATGCCATCCAATACCGCCTCCGTACCAGGGCGTCCGACCTGGACTATGGCAGGCGATAATACAGGCACGATTGGCAGAATTCCAGTTTAATTGCCATAAAATGCCAAAAAATGTAACTTTATCATTTCGAAGAGTTAGTTATGGTTCCTTGTGTCATATTTGATGTCTCAGACATATATCATGCCATCTGATACCGCCTCCGTACCAGGGCGTCCGACCTGGACCATGGCAGGCGATAATGCAGGCATGATTGGCGGAATTCCAAATTAATTGCCATAAAATGCCAAAAAATGTAACTTGATCATTTTGAAGC